>CAKAEH010001647.1:0-198916 GCA_916381525.1 Cercopithifilaria johnstoni | reverse complement strand
CGTACATTCTAAGTCAGACTCAATCATTAAGAATGTGTTTACACATGGTGATGGCGTATTGTATTTGTCACAACACTTTCGTATTTTGAAACAAAGTCACCAGTTATATAAATTATTCAAAATCTGGGTGATATTTTTATACTACAGGGAACACAAAGGTAGCTAAGAGAATTACGTAATGACATACTGGGAGTGTATGGCTTTATAACAGCCTGATATGTTATAAAGTCGAAAATATATCTCTTCTAGCAAAATACCACATTTGCACGAACATGAAAGGGAACAGTTGCGGGAAAACATCGATAAAAGTGCATATTTCAAATTCAAAAAGGTGTTTATCTTTAATAGTGTTGTACTGCTGGCTTTAGGATTAAAAGTGATTATAAGATCAGAATTTATCAAGTTTTAGAAAGCTGTTGATGAGTGCATTTTCAGATTAATAAGCAGATTGAGGAGCAGTTACAGAAGGACAAACAGCTGCTTCGAGCAACTCATCGGTTGCTGTTGCTCGGAGCTGGAGAATCCGGTAAAAGTACCATCGTGAAACAGATGAGGATTTTACACATTAGCGGTTTTAATGAGAAGGAGAAGAAGGAGAAAATCAGTGATATTCGTAGGAATGTCCGTGACTCCATTGTGGTTCGTTTATCTACATTTATTCACTGCTTTACTAATTTTGATATTCAGTGCAAAATATGGAAGTGAATTTGGGAGTTTCTTTATGCTTGAGAATGCAAATTCTTACCAATACTTCTCAAAAGATTTTCTTTTTTTATCTGCGGACTTAAAAATGGATTTTAATACTTTTCATTGAATAAACTTTATGTTTGTCTACGCAAATCTTGAGATCTTTATACTTTTTGCAATGGATATTAAAGCGTTTATTGGGATGCCATTTTTATCCAGAACTATAGGTGATATTAAAAGCAATGTCCGAAATCGAACCGCCAGTACAACTGGACGATCGTTCAAACGTGCCAAGCAGAGATTATTTATTGTCAACTTCCTCTGAACCTGAATTCGATTATCCTCAGGTTACTGTTGTTCATTTCTAGCATCGTTCTGGTTTTTCGAAACTGCATTTTCTTAAATTGTTTTTATAACCGTTATATGATTTCTAATTGACAGTTTTATTAATTTAAATGTAAATCGTTCTAAGGTTTTTTTGTCTTTATGTTTTTTCAGGTGTTTTATGACCACGTTATGAAGTGCTGGACCGACCGGGGAGTACAGGCTTGTTTCGAGAGAAGTAATGAATACCAGCTTATCGACTGTGCCAAATAGTTAGTTTTGTTTTGTCATGTTGTTATGTCTTGACCGTGTAGTTTGTTTGCATGCCTCATGTATCATTCTGCTTTCAGTTTCCTTGATAAGGTTGGAGACATTCGGCAAAATGATTACAATCCATCCGAGCAGGTCGGTGAAGTCATTTAGAAAATTTTTAGATTTTCGCATTTTCCTGATCTTGTTTATTGTGTGTTCATTTTTATTTTTCCAATTTGTTGGAAATAGAGAACAACAACTTAAGTAGTTTCTTAGTTATAAGAATCATGTTATCGACTACCTCTTTTAAAAAGAGTCTTGAACTTTTTGATAAAATATTTGAATTTTGTCAAAATTGCAGGATATATTGCGTTGTCGTGTAATGACAACAGGTATCTTTGAAACGAAATTTGAAGTAGATAAAGTACGATTTCAGTAAGTCAAACCTTTATTCTCGTTTTTTTTTTTTTTCAGTGAAGTGTTTTCTCTCTCTAATTTTTATTCCACTGTTGAAAATCGAGAAATTTAAAAACTTATTCTTTGATTCCTTGACACGTAGCTTTATTTCTCAGGTTTCATATAGGAGCAGTTATCAGTAGTAAGGCTTTGGGTGCTTAATGCAATTTTAATGCAATATCTAATTGAAACTTTCTCATAATCATTAGAAAGAAGAATAACTAATGGACTTGGTACAAATTTTTAAAGAAATTTAGAGATTGAAATAAAAACTAACTGTTTAGGAAGTTTTTTTTTTTCAATAATGTTAGACTTGTTTGCAGTATGTTTGATGTTGGTGGGCAAAGAGACGAGCGTCGCAAATGGATTCAGTGCTTCAATGATGTAACAGCGATTATATTTGTGTGTGCCAGTTCATCGTACAATTTAGTGTTATGGGAGGATGCGACGCAAAACCGACTCAAAGAATCCTTGTCATTGTTTAAAAATATTTGGAATAATCGATGGTTAAAAACAATCTCTGTTATTTTGTTCTTAAATAAACAGGTTTGTCGCATTTATTTTACTTCCTTGTGTCCAACTTACTTGAACGGAGAGGAGGAAAAGATGATTTTTCTAGGGGTAGCCAAAGCCCTGGAAAGAAGAATGAAACGATGAATAAGAAAAATGAGAAACATCACGCGAAGAATTCGTTTTTATCAAATTATTTTAGCCAAGGAAGTGCATCCTTGTGTTGCAGATATATGAAGTTGACAAGAGGAAAATATTCTAAAACAAATGAATTAAAAATTTTTCTAGGATTTGCTAACCGAGAAAATCAAGTCAAGGCGGCATCCGCTCAAGAGTTATTTCCCAGAATTTGCTAATTATCAGTTACCTGCAGACGTCACTTATGATGCATCCGATGATCTTGAAGTTGTTAAGGCAAAATATTACATCAGGGGAGAATTTCTGGTAGGTTTCAATGTTTTTAAGTTTACAGCACTATTTTAAATCTCTTCAGCTTCTTTGTTCAAAAGATATGTATCGCTAAAGAGCAGTTACTATGTAATTAGAAAAAAGCAAAAATTATAAAAACTTAACAGAAAATTAGTTTCATGACACAAAATCTAGTTAAAAAATTAGAGTTTACAAAAGATTTTGTGCCAATTTGCATTTGAAATCGTTTTAAGGATAATTGACTCAGTCTTCTACTTTTAGTGTTTCGGGTAAAACCGGATATCTAACTCTGCTGTCATTTTTAGCGAATCTCGACAGCAGCCGGTGATGGGCGGCATCATTGCTATCCACACTTTACATGCGCCGTGGACACCGAAAATATTCGACGTGTATTTAACGACTGTAGGGATATTATTCAACGTATACATCTGCGTCAATATGAACTATTGTAGGATATTGATTGGTTTTTTTCTCTCCTCTTGAGTAAGTCTAGGCTAAGCGGGGCTGTATTTTATTTATGGTATTTATTTAGACTGTTTTTAAAGTTTTTCATTCACTCATATATTGTTCCCAGTTTTCATACATAATCCGATCTGCACCGTATACATTATATATATATATAATATATATATGTTATATATAGTGCACCTTCTTTGTGCGTATGCCTAGTTTCAACCCTTTCTTTCCATCGGTGTTTGTTTTTGATAGATTTGAGAAGCATGAAGTTATGGTTGATTGAGCGAAGTTTATCACGTCCCAAAGGTAACAGGATCCATGATGCAGGTGAGAGTTCACCATAAAAATGATCGAGTACAAATATTTATATTATTAAGATCTACACGGCAAAATATGAATACGATAACTCCGACTCTTTGTCCACTTTTTTTGCTTAATAAGAAATTTGTATCATTACTTGTTGCTTCTTTGTATTTTTACTATTAATGATAAGTTCGATTGTATGATTTTGTTCGACTGGATTTTTTTATTTTGTGATGCGAAGCCTCGCACTGCCTTTGGCGTTTTTACGGGAAAACTTCGATATATATTGCAGTTGAACTGTGCTGTCGTCATCGTTATCATCGTCAAAACGTTAACTTATATATTACTTTACTGTGGGAAATATTAGTAGTGATATGTCTTTGTCCTAAGTCTTCAGGTCTTGTTCACTTTTTTATCCGATTCTCTAGTTAGGCGCACAACTTTTGCTTGTACACAGTTTGCTTCCGAGAAGCATGGCAGATTTTTTTAGAAAGTTTGTAAGGTTTCAATTACTTATTACTTTGCAATAATTTTGTAGAGGATATTTCCGATTTTTGAATTTTTCTCTTTGCGCCACGTATATAGTTAATGTAAAGTACTGTTCAAGGTGACTGTGATATTTGGGGTTGACATATTTTGTTTTTCGACTATTTCGATAGTGCGATAAGTGCTATACTTTGTGGCTAAGAAAGGAATACATTATTAAAGTACTTCTTTGTTTCATAAAATTTCCCTTTTAAAAGAAGAGTTTCATGTTCAATGAAATTTTATCAAATTCGGATTTTAATCCTTGTGCAGACCTCACCAGTTATTTTATATTGTAGCTCAACGTATTCATTTAAAATTTGGATTAAAAGTAACTCATTTACTTCGTTTACATTTCGTATATTACTTATATTTCCCTTATTGTTATTAATATATTTCCTTTTCATTTTTCTCCTGAAACAGAAAGTTATTACAATAGCTTTTTTAAAAAAATTTATCTGCTTTTTACGCGGTCTCGTTATATCGTGCGTGCTCACATCGTAAGCGAATGCTTTAAAACTTTTTTATTTCAAGGGAACGACTGCTCAAAATAACCTTCAATTAGCTAATCAAGATGAAGAAAATTGGGATGCTTATGAAAGATATTTTCTAGCTGGGTTGGGTATTTGTGTTTTGAGGTCGTTTTCATGCAAGCTTCGTTGATAAAGCTGTTGTCTGCTCCATTTCCTTCACATATTTTGTCGTTTATTTACCACTTTCTCTCCTTTTATATGTGCTTTCTTCATCTAGTAAAAATTTACGATTTAAAAGTGGAACAGTAGCTAAAAAGGAACTTCAAGCAAGATTTTTGATATAATAGTTCTGCCTTCCATTATCGATTCATTTATAACAGCTGTTGTATGCTTCATTCGAATCAAAAATTATAAGGTATCCTATAAGCGGTACTCTTCCCTTAAACGCATTGCTCGTAAACAGAGGGATCCAGGAGGCTATTATAGCTCAAATGAAATGGTTATCGGTATGCACTGACGGCATTTTGCCATAGTGTGTTATATCTTGTTTTCTTTGGGTGTCACATACGACATTTGCACTTCTTTTTTCCATTTGGAGGATTATTCGTAGTAATGTAGTTAATAATGTTTATACGATTTCGCATTTGTCGCACGTGACAGTTTTTCATGTTTCCCATAATTTTTTAAAATATTGATGCTTTCTTAGCAATTCGGGTAGTTTTTGTTATGGAGTTCAATGGCAGGACTAGGATTGAGCATTTGAGATGTCATTTTTATATACCTGAAGAATAAGTCAGTCTCGAATTGGGACAGTGAAGGATTTAAGATGTTAGAGTTACAGTTTTTCAATACGTCTTCAATTTATTATTAAAATGAAGAGGTTTTTGAAGCTTACTTTTTATTCATTCAGCCAGGTGCTAGAGGTTAAATGAGATCAAAAGATGAATTTTTAGAAATTGTCGTTGCTTTTTCTCTTGTTTCGTACTTTTTATTATGTTAAGTTTCATAATTTTATCAATTATTCTTATCATTGTTTTGTTCTGTTCATATGAAAGAAATCGATGTTTTCTGGAAAGAAAAGAAATCAATATCATGATTTATATTTGGATAAAATTGCTTTACCGTATTCTATCTAACTCAATTTGAACAAAGATCAGTAACATTCTGATAAAAGTTCCAGTAATCTTGTGGAATTATATTCACTCTGTTGTTCCTCCCATTCAGATGCAGATCAACAAAAAAAGTTCAATAATTTCGGGACTGTCTTGATAGGCAAAAATTTCTTGCTTTAATTGAAAGTTGCTATGATAAGTAGTGAAAAGCTTCTGTTTTATATTTAACCTCTAGCTTTTCTAATAAATCAGTTCAAATGAGTGAATACTGTGCTTACTATTCATTGATAATATATTGTTGAATAGACTGGAAGTAATCAAATTTGATGAAAAAAGCGAAGACGAAGATTTGAAGTTGTCGACTCTATTTATTTCTTTGTTTAACAGTATTACAGCATTGACAGAAGTCAAAACAGTTAAATTTCAATCCTCGAGATTCGAATTTAACTATTATGTGAAATCATCTAACATTCTTCTCTCCTCCCGAAATCATATATCATGTAAAATAAAAAACTATTCAAAAAATTGTTCTCGAAATGCATTTTATTCATTTTTTATTCTTCAAACATGTATGTGTCTGTGTATGGACGGAGATTTGATATCAGCAGGAAGATGTTTGCAGTGGTTGAAATAGATGAGGTATTATAGCAGGGTGTATCAAATGTGCTATTTGTAAGTTAAGTTTAATAAATCGATTGTCTCCTTGGTAACGCTCAACTGTTGCGGTGTGTGATGATTAGCGAAGCAAGGCACTGTTTTCTAACTGCGAATATTTGAATTATATCCATCTTTCCATTTCCGTTATTTGAATTCCATAGCGTCGCTTCATCGGACCTACGCTGTTCATACCATTTTATCACCATGTTACTCTCTTAATTTCATCTTTCATACATTTGATCTCATCCATTTCCGTTCTACTTCCTAGAAGAAATTAAGATAATATTTCATATGATGAATGTCTTCCATAAAGCATGAATCATTCATCATCATCATCATCATCATCATCATCATCATCATGTATATCCTGATGCATGTGTGCATTATATCTCCTAATGCGCATGCATGCTTGTATTATGCTAATGTCATGAAGCATGGATTCTGAAGCATTTTCCATTGTAGTGAATGCTTTATTATATGTATTGTGATGGTTGCAAAAAGAAATCAAGTGATTTTCTTTTCTTTATGGTTTTAAATTTTTCATAGTGTTTGAAAAGTTTTTTTTAAAAAGAAAGAATAAATAAACGAGCGAATGCAGAGATGATGCTCTTCAAGTCACATATTATCACTAGCTGATTAAAATAATTCAAATAATAAGTAATTGGCAGTTAATCACTAACAGTGAATTTAACAAGAACGGTTAAAAATTGGTATCGCTATTAGGAGGAGGAATAGTAGTTGGTTTTTTGTGTACAAGTCAGTTTGTTGGCTTAAAAGAACAAATTCAGCTTTTTTAAATATTCCGCTGTGAGTGGGATTAACTGTAAGCTTATCGTCACACTATCCAAAGTTCTTAAACTTTCTGTAGATTATTTATTTGATACGTTAATAATTAAATATTTGTGTGGAGAAGGTAAGTTCGAAGAGATTGACGAAGAAGATTCGATTCAAATAAAGTTTCAATAACAATTTATCACAAAATGGATGCTCATCTATCAGAAATATTCCCGGAATACGACAGACATATATACTTTGATCGTTGACATTATGGATTTACTCTGGAAAACTGATGCGCAATATTCTCACATTGCAAATATCAAAAAGAAAGCTTTAATAAAATTTCAGATTATTTTTTCCTGTGTACCTTGAAATTAAAAAATTTTTTAGACTTAAAAGTTAAAAACTCAATACCACTAATTTATTTTATATTCAAAAGGTTTGATGTTAATAGCCGTTTCAGTTGGCGACGGAAAACTAATTGCACTTCAAGTTGTTAAACACTTACATAACTAAAATTTGGCCAATTAAACTAATTAATCAAAGTGAGCGGATCGCTTAATTTGATTCAATATAATTTTACCACCAATTTCAATCCGTAAAATAAAGTCGTTTCAATTTCCAAAATTGCAACTAATTTTATGAAAGCAATCCAATACTACAATAAATTTTTAAATTTTCTCACAGGTAATTTTGCAGGGGAGATTCCCACAACTAATTAAATCTAATTTCCTAAATCAGTTTTAAAGAAATTTGGGCATTTTCAGTAAAAATAAAAAATGTTATTAAGCGTGAATGTCATAAAATACATCCAATATAACTTTGCAGCTCAGCTAACAATTCAAAATCTTTCCAATAAAACAGTGAAGGAAAAAGAGGAATTTATTCCTTTTATGAAGAAATCATACAGAAATAATTTCCTATTTTGAGAGTTGCATAAATTCTGATGTTTGCCGTGTGATAACAATTTTTAAATAAATATTTGTTGCAGGAAGAAAAAGGTTTGGTTTGCCGATCGAAATAAGAGGGGAGAAGGAAAGGCTAACGCTGCGACCTGTTCTTGGTCTTTTCAATTTCGCCGCTTCGTTCGGCTCTCCTTCCCTCCTGTGAAACGCAAACCGGATCAGCATCCTAACGGAAAATCTGACCAGGTGGAAGACTTGTGATTTTGTTGTTTATACGTTTTCAACAACAGCAAATCCGAGCTCTCCACCCGGAGGCATTCCGGTAAACCTTATAAGTTAATAGAATTTTCACTTTATCCTTTTAAGATATTTAAACGTCAATTTAGTTCACTTCATTCTTGTAATTCCTAGACGGTGACAAGAGATGAAGAATCAATTCCAAAATTGTAAGCTATTTCCCACTCCACCACCAAATTGAAACTCTCAACTCTCTTTCTACCTCTCACATATACCGTACATGAAGAAGATTCGGACCATTAACATCATTTTTTTCATTAACTGATTCTCTCTTTTTGCAGTTGCTAAAAACCACTGATGGTTGGAAGATTTATTACTATACAACTGTCTTGCTCGTGAATAATGAAAATTAGAATTTAACTATCATGTATGAAAATGAAGACATTTTACAAATGTCAGTATTCAATATAGCAAACATATTTCCACAATTAATCCTGCCACGCCTTAAAGTTAAGTCGATAAGATGGCAAAATAGGGGCACTATTTTGCATAAACTTGGATAGAATCTTTATGACACTCCATATTCCAGACGTTTCCTGAACAGAAGAATTCTTGATTTCGGAATGCAAAAATGTTTCCACTTTTCTTAATGATGTAATCAATCAAATCGAAGTTCTCCTCAAATAACATAAGCGATTAGAGTGAATGATTGCACACCACTACATTCTTCCTTCCTTTCAAATTCTGAATTTTTGAACAAAATTTCGAAAATTTCGTAATGATTATTGACAAATGGAAAAATGGCAACAGAAACTCGATGACTTAAACATACAAGTGGATAAGTAAACCAATCAATATTACATCAATCTAACAAACAAAATGACCGAGTGTGTCCACTAACAGCAATCATTAAAAATTAATTTGTGAGTTATTTTATGGTGAAATCACACTTTAAACTAAAATATACAGAATCATCTAGCATTCACTATGAAGAGAATAAAAAACCTTTCTTCTTAATTTGTCGTAATCATTATTTTAGCAGTTTCTATTAGAAATCACCAACAATTACATTCAGAAGATAATGATAGCGCATGAATTCAATTTTCCAAAAATTGGAGCGAAAACTTTCTACGATTACAGATGTTCTGCTATCATTAATAGCTTCTTAATTTATGCAGAGTTACTCCTGCATCTTCCAAGCATTACAAAGAATTTAACCTTGGAAATTTCATTCCATTCTTCATCTTTTAATCTTTAATATTGAAAAATGTGTGGTAAGGAGAAGTAAGGAGATTTATTTATCTAAGTAAAATGTGATGAATTCAACAAATTACCTGATCTCTTAATGTGAAATAAGTTACATGTAAAAAGAAAAACAATTACTATGCATAACTGGTTTTCAATTTTGAGCACACACAGACGGGTCGACAATTGGTAGCACGCCGCCGTCCTGGCGTGACACGTTCGGCAGGTGACGATTCACTAGTTGAATAATGAACAGTGATCAAATTTTCTAATGTTTCCAACATCTCTTCCATATGTTCGATTTGATGCTGCGTGATGCATGGCTCACCATTCGGAAACGTACGCTCAAGCGCTGCGCAACGTCGCATTTCAACCACGCATGCATTTACACAACCAATAAATTGTGATGCATGTCGCGTAAATTCAACACCTGAAGTATAGTTTGGATAAACATATGTCATTTGATAGCCTTCTAAAAATTAAGTCATTGTCAAATTGAATTAAGGATTAAGAGTTTGAATAGATCACCAAAGTTAAAGCAACTTTGAGAAAGTTCATCTGCAACGTGATACTATTCATAAGTCTCATTAAACGATTGAAAATAATTTCATTTTTTTAAAATTCTGATGATATGTCCACTGGAAGCAAATCAATAATCTCAATGATAAAAGAAGGCCTTTAATATGAGTAAAGCCACATAATAAATCTGGGTTTGTGAAAGAATGAAATTAAAAGAATTTGTAAGAGACATTCAATGAAAATCTTTAACAATATTATACTTACCTTCATGACGAAGCTGAGGCAGAATGCAACTTTTGGCTGCTTCACAGGCTCTAATACACGCTCGACCAAATGAATCAACATCACTGCGAAGTTGCATTCCATCCTGACCTGTACCAATACATTGAACCACATTTCGAAATTGCGCTAGCTGTACATTAGAATCATGTACCAACTTAAATACAACGATGAATTAATAACAGCACATAATATCAATGAGATGATTTTCGTTCTTATCAATATATGATGATACATATGTTTAAACATTAAACAACACATTCTTTGGCTAATCGTATATCAATCATACTAATTCATTCTTTTCTTTAATCAGTAATGAATGATTCATCATACTATAACTTCTATTCAGTTATTTATCTCTTCATACCGCTACTCCACTGTTAGTGCTAATTATCATCATAGTGACAAATAATGAAAAAATGAAGATGAATACCTCTTGCAATTTCCTTACACTCGAAATAGAATGTTGTCGCAGCTTGGAGGACATTCAATGTTCCAAGAAATAATGGAACTGCTGCTAGCGCTACTGACGATGATGACGTTTGCTCATAGAGCTTATCGATCGTGAGAGAAAGCATTTCTCACATCCTGACAGCAGCAAATTGCAGTAGCATTAATCTTTTCCTATAGTGAAATTCTAAAAGTAACTGTTCCAGGATGACTTGCTTATCTTCTGATATCACTTCTTGTGCAATCTGTTCATCTGCTTATTCTTATATTCAAGCATGCAGCATACGCATGCAATGCATGCGTATGCCTTGCAACAATATTATAGAGTTTGGCTTTGGGAATTAATAAATGATTCAAATTCAACACTCGCTGTAGCAGTAAAATATTCTTTACTTGATATTTAACATATTTTCATGTGGATTAATTAACATTTCGTTAGCGCTTGGCCTCTCATTGTTTCTCCTTATTATTCCATATATGCATTACTCACAGCATAGAATGAACGTGAAGAAAAACAGAAACGTCTCTCTAATGCTTCCAAGTTTAGCAAAACTAAACTCGATTGAATGTTTAACTCACCAAACTCAAAACTTTGTACATTGATAATTCCGTGGTCATTTTTTCATTCAGTAACTATGTTGTGAAAGCGACTGCAAAAATTAACAGTGAGATAATCGGAACGCCTTTTTTTACAGATGGCATATTGTTTGAATTTAAAATAGTCGAATGGTGACTGGCCTCAAGATTGTCTACGTAAGTACCATATATGGATAATTTCAAGCAATGTAGAATTTTACTAAAATGAACTCGGAACCAGTGAATAGATACAAAACCATCAAAATATGTGATAATTCGGAAAAGTGACAAAATTTCAACGAATAACAGAATGCAAAATTTAATAGTGAAATTCTGAATTCTGAGGAACGACATCCGCATTACGAATTGAAAATGAACCTCTATTCTTGAAAAAGATGTTGATAGTTCATTCCTTAAAATAAAACATACCATTTCGTGTGTATTTTCCATGATTCCTCAAGAAAAAATGACATTTCCGCATTGTTTATCTATGATGAACCAGAAAAATCGGAAAAGAAATAAAGATAAAGATAAAAGCAAATTTTTAGCTGAAACATTCGATGCATCCCTTAAAGCTATATGACCATTCATTAAGGAAACCAAAAAAACTCTTGGCATATAAGCAAATTTATTTATATACATAAGGCGTCTTGAATCCTGAAGATAAAACTAATTAATTTGCTGAGATCTCCTTATAAGAATATTGAAAACATTTGCTAAAATATCTGAACTTATATAAAAGACTGATTCTCAATCTTCGATATAGATGTCATCACGACAACTATCACTACTGCCATCACCATCATTATCATCGTAGTAATCCTCAATAACATCACTATCATCCGAATATTCGAAAAACGCCGCTTCTTCTACTTCCTTAGGAACATCTTTCGTCGGTAGTTTAAAGTGTGGTCCCCATAAAATTGGAATTAAGGGTTTGTTAAACTTCTTCGATTTTTGTTCAAGACTACGCTTCCATTCATTTGCCTGAAATTACTGACATGGTTGAGCTGCAAACTTATAAGCTAATCCCTAGCTTCTAATTTAAGTTCGTGTCAAGTTGGAATTTGAAATCCACGATTGTCTTCAAAAAAATGAGGACCGAATTCTTATTTGAGAGATCGATGGAATTTGAATTTGTAACACTCAGTTAGCAAATTTTATCATTTCTCCGCTAAGATATTCTTATTAAGTTATGGCTTCTTCTCAGTACGGATTTCAAAAACCGAACCATCAGAATTTTTGAAATCCATACCATCATTTGCTGAAGTGAAGCAAAATCTGCTAATAGCCATGCATCTTCCGATATTTATACACGCATCGACAACAATAAAAACAGTAAGAAACAATAGATTAAGGAAAACTTAGATCAGTTTAAATTTAATTACAAACGATCAGACTTTCCATGGTCAATTCTTGTCCCTTCCCACGCCCAATTATAAAATATATTACGAAATTAACTTCTAATGCTTGTATTACTTGCAATCTGTAGTTAAAAAAGATTAAGATGACTCGAAACATAAAACATAATGATTGGCAATCAGAAATTTTGTAAAACTGCAATTACCAACGCTAATGACAAGAGTAGCAAGCTAATGACAAGAGCAATATAAACAGCTTGTAATTCATTTTCAGTAATGCAAATCAATCATACGAAAAACTAAATTCAATGAATTTGAATTTACCACAGCCTGGAGACGTTCTGCACGTTTATAAGTGTCTTCACGACGTTCAAGACGATCTTGTTCATCTTCACCTTCACCTTCCGACAGATATCCATGCTGTACTATGAAACCATCACTGTCGCTTGATTGATCAGAATCCTGAAAGCTGAAATGTCAAGAATCTCAGAATTTACCAGAAATTTATTGATAGCAGGAATTGAATTCCAACTGAACGAAAAAAACTTCAAAAGGATTTTTACGGTCTCGCCAAAGTAGCAGAAACTATCGACGCGAGGGCATCCTATAAATCAAACGGTAAAAAATGTTGTGCTTCAAAGAAACATCAACAGTAGCTCATAATGACCATAATTTCTTGCAGTAATAAATTTTACTAGTTCGACGAAGTTCCTGGCAATTACAGATATATGGTCTCAGTTACAACTGCAAAGATTTTTATGAAGCTTTGCAAACATCCATTAACTAATAATCATCTAAATTTGAAAACACAACCTCCTCTTCTTCACTCATTGTACTTTCATCGCAGTCATCACCTTCTGGAATTTCCCACTCCTCGTCTGAATCCACTTCATAGTCTAATAACTGTAAAACAAAGATGAATGTGAGGTTTTCGATTATAAGCACTTGCAAATTTAAAAGGAAAATTCGAAAATTATAAAATCAATGTTAAATTGGTCCAGATACCTCTGTGTCTTTGGCGAAAGGTTTCCTGCCTGTTATAACACCGCTTTTTTTCCTCCATGTTCCGTAATAAGGAGGCCTCAAGTTATCATGAAATTGAAATAGTTTGGATCGATTTAGCTTTCTAAAAAACTTATTAATACATGATTTGTCTTGATTTCGTATGAGGAATAGAACTGCAAAAATTCCTGATATCCTTACCATGCATAAAGTACAACTTCTGCGGAATCTTACTTAGCATCTTCTAGTACGAGAATTACATTAGCAGGGCTTTAAACAAGCCAGCATTTTGTGTGCTAGCCAATTGAATTAAGGCTGTCAGTAAATCAGTTCGTTTACATTCCAGCTTTTTAACCTACTTACAATAGTACGTGATGTCTAGCACGTGCATGACAGATTTGTCACTTGAAAATTTTTATATTACATTACATTATATTAACATCAAGATATAACTTCGAAGGAAAATATAGAATTAAAAACTAAGGAAAACTTACACTTTCTCAACTGCGCGAGGTTTAATCGTTGATAGATATAGCCTTTCCTGCAATTGATCAACCAGAAATAATTTGTGAGCTAACTATAAAAAGTGAGTAGTTTTATAGTTTTGCATTGAATATTAATGTTTTCCTACAAAATAACACAGAATGAATGCGACGATCATGTTAAAACACACGACTGGCTGTATTTCCACTAGCAGACTATCATGAACTTCTTTCGACAACGGCTTGCGTCGAAACACTGGTGCAAGTGACACTCCTTGTTTGCAAAAAAACGGTAAGATATTAAGCACTGATGATGTTTGTACTGCTTCAGACTCTCTTCCTGTCTTTCTTCTCTTGTCAAAAAACGAAAGGAAACGATCCGATTGACGTTTCTTTTTAAGTTCCAGCGCCTGAAATAAGAATGAGCTATATATATAGTCAGCTGTTCTCTATATTTATATAAAATCACTTCAATCGACCTCCTCTTTTCTCCTCTTCTTTTCACGTCTTTCTTCTTCGTTTCTTCGCCTTCTTTTACGCTCTTCTTCTTCTTTTTCCTTCTTTTGTTTTCTGATTTCCTCTTCCAATCTTTTTCGCTCTTTTTTCTCTTCTTTTTCTTTTTTTCTAAGTTCCCTTTTCTGCAGATTCTCCTTATGCTTCTTTTCTTTCCATTCTTCTTGTTCTCTTTTCCGCCTCTCTCTTTCCCTGCAATTTAAAAATTTTGTTTGCATCTCCCAGCTTCAACTGTAAACACTAAATAGCTGTAAAAGAGTCGAAAAGTTTGACGAGAAAATGGTACTTCTGCGCTTCTTTTTTCAAATTTTCTCCTTCTATAGCAGCTTCGCGATTTTTCTGAAAGAGTTCAACAATTAAAAATATTACACAATAGTTGTAAATAATTCCAAGCATAAAAAAGGAAAAAAAGATATCAGAGCCAATGAATGAATTATTTTTTAGTTCACGATTCAAAGTAAAAATCAAATCCCAACACACGCTTCCTTAAAAGGAGAAAGTAAACATAAAATAGGCAAACAATTGCACTTGATAATCTCTGCTCAAAGAGTTGGACTTTATGGAAAAACTTTGAAAGAATGTATTTTAATTTCATTTAATTTTAAAATGTTCAGGAATCTCAAGCGCCTCTCCGCAGAGAATCCATAACAACGTCACCATTTTCTCTGCAGCAATCCTTCTCCGTTCTCTCATCCTTTTTTCTTGTTCAGCGAACTGCTTTACTGTTACTTTTCGATATCGACGCACAGGTCCATGTGCCTCTTTCTTGCGAGGATTTCCATTAATAGAGTCTGTATCACTTATTTCAATTATCTAAAATATATAAACAATTTCAGGAGAAGATGAGAAGGCTTTATTTTTAAGATAAATTACTGTCACAGATTTAAAACCATTTATGAAACCGAACTAAAAAGCTTTAAAAGAAATTTTCATAACATCTAAAGTTCACATGTTTTGCTAAGGTCTTTAAATTCCTTGAGCAATTCTGATACCTCATCAAGGGCATGTTTTCCACGTCTGGACGAAGTTTTCAAACGCTCGACCTAAAAACTCCACTTTCATTAAATGACACAATATATTTATGGAATATTGCAATTCCTAAATTAAATTCGGTTATTACCATCGCACAACAAGTTGTGACGAAGCATAATGGGATTTTCCGAAAAGACTAATTATAAATAAAAGTAGCTTAATTCGTAACTAGATTGAAGGGAATGAGTAGGTAATATTAAAATAACTCATCTTAGACAGCTACATGAATTACTGAAGGTTGGTTCAATAAGGCAGCAGCAGACATACTTCATGACGTGGAGTTCACTCCTTTAAATTTTGTTGGGAAATAAGATATAAGAGTAATTATTTTGACCATACTTACAGTGTAGGCGACAGCTTCGACTACTTCGCGAACAAAATCGCTAACTTCACACGCGATTACTTCATCATCATAACGTTGTACTTTTCTGTCAGAACATCGTTCCGTTAAATATTTCTTCACCTCAGTTTCCTCATTTTCTTTATCATCTCCATTCATATCTATCTACAATTATTGTTTCCTTTCAATTCCATAAAGAATGAAACAGTTTGGAAAAAGTGGAATGACGAATAATCGAGTAAGAAATACTACATTTATGGGCGAACCGATAATGAAATTATTTGATATCAACTTTCATTTCGTAAAATTCCATGCACAAACACACAAGAAAACCAAAAGTTCAACAATGATTGTTGTGAGATGGACAAGTGAAAGGTCCGAGTTAGATTGGAAGGTCAACGAAATGCAAAGACTAGATCATCCGCCTCGCGAGATACCCACATCGTATATCACAGAACCAATTCAATCAGACTTAAATTTTAAATTTTATTCATAATTGAACCATCCAGCTGAAGTGACGTTATGAAAATGTTCATCCTCGCGTGTGAAGAATGAATTGGAAAATGGATGTGAGTAGTTTCTTGGTTGCTTCGGGAATATTTCATTTCAACTTTTTATCTTAGTCATTGAACAATTAACAAAATTAACTCTTTAGTGATTGCATTGATTGTTGTTTCCATTTAAGTTAAATGTACTTTAAAAGTGCGCGTATTATTATAGAGGTAAGTTGTTTAATGATTAGACAGCTAACCGTATCATAGATACTGCTATGCTGAAATAAATAACTTCCATGTCAATATAAAAGAAGAGAGTCAGGTAGCTCACCTCTAAAATTTGCTTCTTTCTTGCCCTCTTTTGTTACCAACTTTCTCATTCTCATCTGTTGAGTCTATCAGGTCTACATACCTCTTTGCATCATACACAACAGCCGCTTCAAACTCTCTCCTATTTGCTTTTAATTCGAAAGGCCATAGAAACACTGCTCCCATTCATATACATCAATATAAAACTAACAGCTATCATTGCTTTCCAGTTTTGGAATTCTTCTTGATGACCTATGACTTTAATCAGGAGAATTTTCATATTACTGAATACAAATCACTGGAAAAATACATAATAGGGTAATACATATGTTGAAGCCTAGTTGCTCGATATATTTTTTTGACAAATATGAAATAACTGATATAATTGAGCTTTTATTGAAATTTACGCCTATAAAAGCTTCAACTATTAAATTTGAGCTGAAGGTATTCATTTCTTCCTTCTTCGTTTAAAATTATTTCTAAAAATTTAAAAAACTGAACTGTTTCTTTTTTTGTAATCACACATCTATGTATGCGTATATTACGTACGTGGATATTTAATCACATATCTATGTATGCGTATATTACGTACGTAAATTTCAATATATATTATGTATGTATGTGAATATTTGTCTGTCGTCTATATGTAAGTGTGCTTGGAAGGTTTTTTTAATAGGAAAGAGGCGAAATTGTTATCTGACCAGAGAAAAGTTTTCTAATGTGTTCAATTTTTTCCTACACTTTTATTTGATGAAAATGTGGAGCGAAAGTGCAAATGAGTGCTAACGCACGTCATCGATATATTTCCTTTAGTAGAGAAGTGGAGGTGAACGAGATAGGTTGTTGCTCCTATTGAATGCCACCACCTCGCTATGCCCCGTCGTTAAGTGTATTCGAGCCAAATCATCTTATAACTTTATAATCAGTGATAAAATTGGATTTTGCATATATGAAATAAGCCTTAGAATGTAAATAAAGCTCATTGATCATTTGAATGTAAATCAACGGATGAAAGTTATCCGTCCGATTACATTCATTATCACTTTTTATAACTATTATTTTCAATGCATACAAGGAATTGATATGGTTTTCTAGGATTCAAAATAATGCATACTTATTATCTAATGAAAATACGAAACTTAATGAAGCGAAATTGATATATATTGCATATTTTTGAAGCGCAAGGAGTACTGATGTAGTTCCTTGTTATTGTTTACTTTAGCATGGAAATGATTTAATAAATATTATGAGACTGCTACGATTTGATTATTTATTTACATGGGGAACATACCATTTTTTTGAAATTGTACATTTGTTGCAATTCTTTCAATTTTTCGAAAATTTCCTTTGAATACTGATTGAACTTTCCGGAAGCTCTCCTATGATTTCATTTAAGAGGACCGAAGTCTTTTCTTTTTTTTCACAACAAATAATTAATTTATCCTTTTCTGAGAAAAGGTGTTTTAAATTTTTAAACTAAAGTTATATATGATGAGCTTAAAATGGAATTTCAATCTATTTTTGCAATGATCAATATACAGTGAGATGCATTTCTGTTGCAAGATGACA
This sequence comes from Cercopithifilaria johnstoni, assembly GCA_916381525.1. Classification (NCBI taxonomy): domain Eukaryota; kingdom Metazoa; phylum Nematoda; class Chromadorea; order Rhabditida; family Onchocercidae; genus Cercopithifilaria; species Cercopithifilaria johnstoni. The sequence continues at coordinate 180,642 of CAKAEH010001647.1, read as the reverse complement.
ACTGCTCTTCCTGAACGAACTCAAACTTCTATCAAAATTTGCTTTGAGGCACATGCAGTCTTTCTCTTCTTAGTTTATTAATGAATAAATTTGCATTTTTGAATTAGAATTCTGCATTAATTTGCAAGAGTTGCTTAATAGTTCGGCATATGCTTTAAAAGAGAAATGAATGAATGTGTTCGGTGGCGAAGCTGTCAACGAAATTTTAGAAAATAAATATCCGAATGGTGGTCTAATTTTACAATGATTGCTTTGAAATAGAAGTGCTTTTTTTTCATATTATCTGTTGATTTATTAAGCTTTCCTTGATGAATTTTAAATTCATCTTACCTCTTTTCATTTGAAAGTTCTTTCCCGTTTTTGCATAACGGAATTTAACAGTGCGATCTTATTCCTGCTATTGAACTAGATAGATTCATCAATTTTTCAAGTAATTTAGGTTCATCGTATATTGCACTTCGAAAATAGAAACATCTATATGATCTTTGATCAAGTCATCGTAAATTAAAAATGGCAGGGATTCTTTTATCTTTTATCAAATGATAAAAAGTCTCTTAACATATTTCATTACGAAAATCAAAAAAATATTGATATATTTTCATGGATTTTCCAAAAGATCATAATAACCTTCTTCTATCTACTTGAGAATTTGTAATTTATTATTAGTAATATAAACAGTATATCTAATCAATTAATCGATATAATGTTTGCTTCATAAAAATCTAAANATATATTTTCATGGATTTTCCAAAAGATCATAATAACCTTCTTCTATCTACTTGAGAATTTGTAATTTATTATTAGTAATATAAACAGTATATCTAATCAATTAATCGATATAATGTTTGCTTCATAAAAATCTAAAATAGTGAGTAAAAAAATATATCGGAAGAAGTTCAAGTAAGAGAAAAAGCTATCAGTTGGAGACCTTAAAATGCTTCCAACTGATACCCTTTGTACGCCATTAGCATGGCATGCAAACAGAAAAATAAATCAAAAATGAGATAGACATAAATGCTTAAGAGATGCTCTCAGCATAGTAGAGCATAGTAAACAATGTTACGCAATGGCCAAACAATAATTTTATCATTTAAGCCCATTTATCTGTACGATTTTTGTTGAAATTTCTTCAACAAGTTTAATGGTCACGTCACGAACATTTTAATATATGTGCGCATACGTTTATCTATGCATATGTTGTTATGTATATCTACTAAAAGTGAGTATATATGTTAGTGTCAGTGATATGTATGTATGTATGTTTGTATGTGTATGTGATTGTGCCGTGTGCCGATAGTCCGTGACGATAGTAGCTGTTCGAACGACGTCATCAACTAATTTCGTTGCCCGCTGTGGTATTGACAACGCTTGCTGCTCCCTCCTTCTGCTATTTCAATTCGTCGTTCTCAGTTTCGTCCGTCCATATATTCCATAAGTTATCAATCTCCGCTTGTCGCCTTGTTAAACGATCTTAATTTATTTTTTGTTTAATTAATGCACCTGTTTCCTTACCTTATTAGTAGCCATGAAAGAATTTCAATTTTCTGAAAGAGAATTGTTTACGAATAGTAGCTATATGAGTAATGTTTTCCTATTTTTGTTATTTGCATGAATGAAAGGTAAAGTTTCTCGAAGTTACGATAAACTAAACTTTGTTTGTTTATGAGCGCCATCAGATAGGCAACAAGCACTTTCTCACTTTACGTGTTTGGGTTAATAGAAGAATGTTATCACGAATTATTTCTATCGATTTTAATGAAATATTGGTTGGTATGGCTTACGTTCTGTCTTGTGTAATGCAATACGATTCTTTTTCGATAACGAAAATCCATAAATTTCATCAAACCTTGTTGCTGATCTCTTTTCCATTAAAGAAATCGAGAGGATTATATTTGCTTTTATTTTCGAAATTATTGACCTTCGAAAGAGTACATACTATATAATATATCAACCGTTAAAGATGATGAAGTTAATAACTAATGAAAATAGAAAGATCAGCAGATTCTGAAAAATTAAATATTGGCTAAAAAATTTAATCCAGCTTCATTTTATCATAGTTTGTGTTTTTGATAGATGTCATATATTGTTTCACAAATAAAAATGATCATTTTATTAATAAGGTCATTATCTAATACAAATAGGGGGAGATGACCAAGTTCACGATATTAATGACCATCAAATGTATTATACGATTTTTTTCGAGTCTTTTATATGCAATGAAGAAACTAATAAAGCCAAGTCACTAAGGCCTTTTGTCAATGTGTGTGTATGTCGTATATATTGTCTGTGTTTGTCTCCTACTCCTTGTGTGATTCACGTGCGTAGGCTATATGCAAAATCATCATGTGTAAACAAATATATATATATATACTTGGATCTATTACTGAAGATGGAAGAAAGACAGTGCTTTGCTTACCATTTGGAGGTGCTGATCGATGTACATGCGCTATTTGTGGGTAATAGAAAGAAGTAGGCAAAGAATTGACTTGACCAGCCTCATGGTAAACTTTTGCTTCAATTAACTCACTGCAATTATTTATATGACTTGTTGTCATTATCGGTTGTAATTTAGCAACCATTTTCGTATTTTATTATCATCAGTGTGGTCATTCATCCCATCTATTGAATATAATAAGCCATTTGAAATTCAAGAAGAGAAGCTATTAGCAAACCGTTCATATATTCCCTTCCCTTTCAGTGTTAGCCAGTCATTCCTCATAGGTGTCTAAATGTCACCAATAGTTATCAGCGTTCTCTGCTTGGATTTTACTTCTGGAAGAAATTGAGCTTGCATTAAAAATTTGCCCCCATTCTCTTCTTATTTTTCATAGCTCCTCTCAACATTAGCAATCTTTTTGAACGGCTCATTTGAGGGTCTTATCCAATTGTCGATAATCACATGATGCGTACTGCTTACTGCTATTGCTCCATCATTTCTACGTCATCTCCTATATAACTTCAACTTATTATCCTCCTCATTCTTTACATCTTAGGTTTAATTTTGTTTTTCAGCTCAGCTGTCACTGTTTGTTGTCATGTTAAAAACTGATTAATTGTTGGATACATTTAAGTAATAGTATCGTATTATAGATAATAAGGATGATGATAACAACTTCAATATATATATATATAAAGACAGACACAAGCATACATTATCATCATTTTATCGACATGTAAAATGCACCTAGTATATTATATGTATTTTGATATACTAAGTATGTTGTTTCAAATATGATTTGAAATTTCTGAAGGATTGCAGTGCTATCATGATGGAATAGCCATAGACCGGCTATTTTTTTAGAAGTAAAATTAATTTATTATTTCAAATTATTTGCAATTAATGAGTGAAATCGTATTATATTATTTATTGGTTTATTTTCTCTACATTCTTTCACATATGTTTGTGCATTTTTTTAATGACAGTAATAACAATAGTAGTATCTATTTTATTATTGCCTTATTTGACGTCATTGTTGTAGATATAATTTTCAATTTATAATATTACGCTACTATCATTAATTTCTATCTTTTTCAACTAATCGGTCATGATTTAGTTATCATTTGTATTGCTGTGAAAATTCCATTCCATCAAACTATTGCTAGAACTTTTTCTTTTTCTCCCCCCACCCAATCTTGCCAATTTATTTAGGGATACTGCTTATCAACAATTTTTATTTATCTGTCCATTTTTTTATGTTCCTACTCAGAATGGCTGCACCATTTTCCTCATAGATTATTCAATACTATTTCTTATAGCACAATCAGTAAAAATCATCAGGAGATTGGCTTCGAAGAAACGTGCCTCTTGAACAATAATTCGCCATATTTCTTGGCCATCTTTGCTTTTAAAGCTTTAAAAGTACCATTTATGACTTTGAAGCTGTCAATTGAGTTTGATCATTCGTTCATATTCAATCATCTAATGATTATTTTCGTTCGGTGATAGAATTATTAGTTATAAAAATCTTGCATTCGTTTAATATTGCTAAAAGTGAAAGATATCTGAACACGAAAAACAGAAATAGGAATTATTACATAACCAGAAGCTCGACATTTATTAGATAAGTTAATCTTATGATTGAATGGAATGAATGCAATATGGAATTAGAATATTTTAAGAGAAAATATGTATTGAACTGTTGGAGGTTAGCAGAGCTAACTGATTAAAACTGTGTAATTAAAACCGACTTGAATTTTTGTTGTTTTCGGTGATCATTGTCTTCTGACATGCCATTATCACTTAGATCATCATTCTATGTGATTTACGGATCTTATTCTAAATTTCTCATGCGATCAGTTTATGATGTGGATTAAGAAATTTCACGGTAGATAGCTCAATGATCAATATTTAAAAGAAACAGTCTAGAGGGAAATGTGTTCCTTATCTCTTCAGTAGCATTTGTTCAATTAAAGATCGAGTTATGGGATACAGAAATTATTGCTGCGAAAGATGAGCCAACAAGAACTCGTTGTTATGAGACTTGAGACGGCGAAGTGAAAGCAAGTAATGCAGGACACTTGGGCCTGATCCCAACTGCTTCAGTAACATCGTAAACATTGCAATGAAAAATTCAAACAATTTGGTAAACACGAGCAATGACGACTTTACAATTGATTGTACTCAGAAAATTCCGTTGTAAGATATGAAAAGTTACTTCGAAGTGGATGCTCTTTGAACTCTTAATAGCTCGATAATAGCAAGTGATAGTATTTTGTGGAGATGCTTGAAATTCCCAAACAAAATATTGTACCGTTACTTGAGTAAAGTAAGACTGATAATTTACTAATAATGAATTCTCAGGTTAATTTTGTCATAAATCTTATCAATGAGCTCATCCTCGAATTATCCATATCTGATAGCATGATCAGGACATAAATATATTGTTCAGGATGTTGTGCGTAGTGACTTTGAATCGGGGGAACGAACATCTTCCACGTACTCTCTCTTATATTTTGTTAACGTTGAAAAGTTTGAAACTTTGATGATTTCGTGCACTATATTCTTTGTAGTTACTATTGATCATAGAAAATATATGATTTATTGATTGGTTCTAAGGTGTTCTTGTTCTTTATCCGTGTAATTAGCGTTGACAATTAAAAATGACCATTTTTTTTCCTTGAAATACGACTAACATTAGACTTTTTTCATCAAGTTAATTGTGTTTTTGATAAATGGTCATAACAAATAAAATGTTAGCGCTTCCGTTTTCCTTCTAACCAACTTAGTTTCCCTGTCATTCCGAATTAATTTTGAATCAGGAGGTATCAGATTAGTCAAATAATCAAATTGAATTGTTTTAAATTTTGCAGGTGCGAGTGATAACACAATAAAGAAATAGGTACTGTACAGTCGCTGGATATTTTTTAATGATTTGTGACTGACTATTACAGTTCTTTCAACATATTTGAACTCTCACTAAACAGCTGTTAATTGAAAACTTTGGTCGAAGTCAATATGGGGCGTAAAAAAATCCAAATTACAAGGATTCAGGATGAACGTAATCGACAGGTTTGCTTATGGCTTTTTGCCTTCTGGAAAAAGCAGTATGAAGGTGTATGGATCCTTAAAACACTATTGGATGTTTTTTGAATATTTTGTTCATTTTTATTCCTCAAATATTGCCGTTTTGTCTTCTTACAGGTGACGTTCACCAAAAGAAAATTTGGTTTAATGAAAAAGGCCTACGAATTGTCAGTATTGTGCGATTGTGAGATAGCTCTTATTATCTTCAATTCAACGAATAAACTATTTCAATATGCTAGCACTGATATGGATAAAGTTCTTCTGAAATATACCGAATATAATGAACCGCATGAAAGTCGAACGAATGGCGATATCATGGAGGCTCTACAAAGGAAGGAAAGCAAATTGGGTGGAGTGGAATCGGATGAAGATTCTCCAGGTTCCTCAACTCCGAACCTACCGAATGGAACTTCATCGAACAGTGTTGCACCAGCTGCCGCATCCGTTACCAACAATACGTCTAGCATGGATTTCAACGGTGTCACCAATATAGCACAGCAAATTTTTAATCCAAATGTATTTCTCTCCCATTCAGCAGTCGTTTCTTACAATGGTTCGCAGGATTCAACTGCTGCCATCGCTTCCTCTTTGAGTCGACCCCAACAAATGGAACCGATTAAAACGCATCAGTTAAGTTTTCCCTCGACAAATTCATTCCTGAATTATACCGACTGTTCCACCAGTCCACGATCTGTGGTCACTGTAACAGTTAATAATAATGGAAATTGTGCCGGTAGTCCGGTTTCTTCTTGCGAACAGCACATCAATATTAGTCAGCCAACACAGAGTGACACGCAGCTGCAACTCGCGCATTCTGAAACTGCTGTCGTAACTCGAAGTCATACGGTATCTTCTGACTTGAGGCGAACCTCAAACACTGGTACACGAACCGTTTCAGGTGATTTGAACCAGGAACAACAACAGCATCTCAGTATCGCTGGTTTCAATACTTCCTCCTGGTTAGCTATGCAACCAAAGCCTTATATCAAAGATGAGCCCAATTCACCACCGGAAAAAAGAACACGAATCGAAGGTTTGCAAGCTCAGCCCATAACATGATATTTGTAATTAGTGATTGAAATTTTTATTTCCGGAAGTGTTGGCCACTTTTGCTTCTTTTTTTCTTTCAAAGAATGAATATTAATAGATAGAGCTGTTTTCGCATCAAATTCTTCTACATACTGTTCAATCGATTTTATTCAAATAAAATATCAAAATTCAATAGTTAAATTATCAACAAATAGCCAACAACAATTTTAAGGTTGCTAAAATGTGCCTGCTCAATAAGTATAATTATGTAAGTTCCATTCGTAAGTTTCAAACTTATTTCATTGCCATGTGATAATAAATTTCAAATTATCAATAGCTGAATTGATTCCGTTTTGAGAAAGGTCAGCTTGATATTGTTTTAGTTTTCTTGTAGTTGAAATAATTTTTTTATATGTGCTTTATTCTCATCATCCTGGTATTTAAGCAAGTTTGCCTATTAGTTTCTTAATTCCACTCTCACGCTCAGACTGTCTTTGGCAAATTATGCATTTTAACGGGCCACGAGCTATTTCATGTTCTGCTTCCTTCAATGTCTTTTCACCAGTTATCTTACTCAGATGCGATTTTATATTAGGAATGAAATCCACTCATTTTGAATAGCAAGAAAAAGCAATATTTTCAAGCAATTCAAGGAACAAGACTACATTAAGTTCTGATACGACATTATTCTTGGAAGTCCATCCTATCTGAAAACGTTCACTGATAATTACAGGAGGCATTGAGAATTTTAGACGAATACCTTTATCACTTTCTTAAAAACTTTTAACAAAATTACATCTTTCCTTCTTCCGCTTCAATTCAAAATCTCAACTGAATCCATCATTTACTCATTCCTATCGGACATTACATGTGGTATCTTGAGGCAGTTTTCGAAGATGTTAGATTTTTTAAATTTATTCAATATTTGATCTTCTATTTCCAACACCTTAAAATGCTACTTACATTTATAGTTAAAGTGAAAATTTTTCGCCCTACAGAGTATATTATTAGAAATAGTATTTTGCAAATAGTTTTTCTAAGCGAGTTATTGAAAGGATAAGTTAGGAAATTTTTGTGAAAAAGTTTTATCCGCATCAAAAAAAAGGTTTTCCATGATGATTAAACATCTCATTTTCTTCCGATTTATATGCACTCGCGTTCACAGCAAAAAAAGCTTTGATTTGCTGATACAAGCTGTGTGATAAAAATTAGAGCCTATAACATCGTACAGAATAGAACAATGTTGTAATAATGCAAAATTGATCGGTTCCTTATTAAAAAAGTCAGTTATTCATAGAGTTCTTTAAAAGAGGCATACAGAATTTATTGAACAGTGATATTTATCTCTAATTTTTTCTAATAATTATATTTGCAGCAAAGGAATAATTATTCCTTTGCTGCAAATATAATTTGCACAGGTCAACAACGTTTTATCTTGTGTTTCCATTTCCCAGTCATTTTATGAATGTAAGTAACATCACAGGATATGTCTACTCAGAGAAAGCCGATGTATCGTTGCTGCTGGTGAACTCCGTGTACAAAACGCAGGTTTTAATTTATTCATTTTTTTTTTCAAATTCTTTTTATAAGATTCTGATGTTATTTGGAAATTACTAAAAGCCTGACACTAAAAATTTGTTCAATATTTCGCTTTTAGAAAATGATCTAAAGCACCCATCCAATTCTTTCTTCTCTTTTTTCGTATTCCATTGTTTTACTTTGCACGATTGAATAACTTGGATTTCTGAAAAACAGCACAGAATGGTAAGTGCGAGATACTCCCACCATTCTACAGTGATATCCATACATTACTTTAACAAATCATCTTTTAGAAATCCCCAATATTGTTTTCGTCTGTGCTTTGAAAAACTAAATACCACTGAATAATACGTCCTCACTGTGGGGCATTCACCATTGTATTTATATTAATTAAAATGTTTAAAAATTTTTAAAAGACAAAAATTGTAATTTACAACACAACACATAAAAATGAAAACAGAATGTAAAAAAGAAGCAAAGCAGGAAAAATAAGTAATTCAGCTGCTTTCGTTTGATTGATTGGCAACTTAAGTAAAAATCATCAACCTTGCCATGCATTTCTTTTCATTTTGGAACTGAACAAAAATAATTTTCCAGTATTTTACTACTTTCACAATATATGTGAGAAGATCCGCGTATGTTAATTAAATACAGAAAATCTGCATATCCGGTGCAATGTCGTGGCCGCCATACATCTAACTACTCCTGTAATAAGTGGAAATCAAGCCTCCCTCCACATATACTTTAAATCGGAACATTATATTTGCATTAAGTCACATCGAGAGGGTCAGTAATTTTATTTGGTTTTCTTTAAAAGGATTAATCTTAACAAAATGACAAGACTGAAAGCGTGCATAAGCTTTTAGCATTCGTACACCGAAATCTTGTATATCTTTCCTCAAATCTTACACATTTAAACAATAACTGAATACGAGAAGCTTCAATGCAAATGACATCTTTTGAAGGGAGAGATCATACCTAGTGAATCACTCACTAAACTAGAATATTCCAGATATTTCCTCAGCTAAATTCTCGATACCTGACTTGCGGGTTTAAATTTTCGTGGTAAAACTAATGAAAGGATTGAAAAAGATAGAATGCCCACAATAGCGTATGCAAATCGATATAAATGAATCACATTAAAACAAACGCGAGCCGACACAATCAAAATTAAAAAGAGCTTAATATTGCCATCCCATACATTCTTATCTTCCGATTCATAAATCCAGCTGAATACATCTTCCGCACAAATCTGAAGCATTACTATGAAACTGCCTAATATCAGTTACCCAACTATAAACAAACCTTAGCTTCACTTCATACAATTCAATGCAATTCCTTAGCTTCACTTCATACAATTCAAAAACCATAACGTTCCGACCCAACAGACTGTCCAACAGAAACTTTTCTACCTAATTAGTACCGTTTTCTCAACAGTAACGCTTCATAGGTTATACTACCGGCTATAAATTTCTAGTAACAAAATGTCAATGATCTTATGCTAAGTTAGCAAACTAAAAAGATCCGAGGAAAAATTAACTTCGTTCCTCGACGAAAGTCCATTAATCAATATCTCTATATTTTCGTTCCTGAGCGAACATCATGAGAAAGTTATGCTACAAAAGACACCAAAAAGTTGACTATCCGACATGACAGCCACAATCACACTATTCATGCTCTTAATGACACCACGGCTGTATGTCAAGAAATAAAGATAACACATAATATTTTTAAAACATTTCGATAATCCATTTTTTGCGAATCTCTTATATACAGAGATAAATATCGACATTAACCAGACGATTTAAACGATTTCCTTATGAAATAAATCCCTAAATTTTGAATATCAGTACAATTCCTCGCAGAATGAGTAACGAACACTAGCTTTCACGTCATATTTGCATATATATTCTACAAAATAGCCCAACTAGAATCAAAAAATATTTCTACAGATTGTAACAAATCCTGGATCTCTACATAAATAATACCTGCTTTCAAAAATATTGTTCATATGAAGCCACCACCGGTAAGCACGACAAGAAGAACAATCAGCTTGATTTCCTTCAAATCAAGTCGTGTTTCTGATTTATTCTTCTTATAATAGTGAAAGGAATGAAAAGATGAAAGCACCATACATTTCATCTTATTAAATTATAATCATAGAAACTTTTCTCTTTAGGCATACAAAATCACACAACAGTAGCGAGAGATTATGAAAACAAAAAAAAAGACTCTGTCTGAATATTCAGCTCGATGAGCTCTTGGAAACATATTTAAACATTAAAATAAAAAAGAATTGACAATCACTTGATACTACGAACAAAACTTCTGGTGAATCTCCAGGTCGAAACAGATTCAATCAACCCACATAGCACGTTATCAAACCAATTACGATGAGTATCTAGGAAAACTGGGTGCATTTGTTGACTGTTGAATATTGGCCATAAACTGCCGCAGTTCTTCAGCAATTAAACGGGTATTGAAATCCTGCTGATAGTATGGATATAGCTGTTCGAAAGAATGGAAATAATTGGCATTACCAGTACCCATTGTTACAGTATCAGGTGGCGGTACTAGCGGTACCGTAGGATTTGCAAAATATTGCATTGATTGACTCGGATGTGGTGATTGCTGCTGCTGCTGTTGGTAGTGCATGATAGGACGACTGCTACTAATCTGAGTAGAACTTCCAACCGTTGAGCCAGTTACCGATGCTGATGATGTGGATGCCACCATTGATGTATTGCTGTTGAATGGTAAAGGAGTGGAAGATATGCGGGATGCCTGACATGTGTGCGGTGATAGATCCACTGGATCACTGTCATCAAGGTCGATGCATACAACCGAAGGGGTGACGTTCCGTCTTTGAACTCTACTTGCAGAATTTTGCGACGGCAATTGCTGTAGAACCTAAAAAATTTGAAAAGTCACTTTATCCAGTCAGACTACCATTACTACCTACAAGAAGAAAAATGGACAAAGAAGTAAAGCTCCATTATGATAGAAATGCTATATGAAAAGGAAAATCGAAAACATAATACAGACATGCTGCTTTCTGGACTTACATTGAGATTAAAAGATAAATAACTATCGACATAATCTGCGAATTGCAAACTCTTTATAAAGAGTTAAAAGATATAAGAGAATAACTCCCATCTACCTAACTAAAAAAGATTAATACCTCATCATCGTCGTCACTGTCTAGAATTATGACATCAACATCTACAACTGCATTCATTCGATTACCGTTATTTAATGCACTGTTCTTAATGTTTTTAGAATGGCTTTTTGAATCGTTTGAAGAACTTATTTCTTCGTCATTATCAGAAGCAGATTTATCCTCCTCATCAACTGCTCGCCAACCACCATCATGCAATAGCTCAACTTCTGTGATTTTTGAGGTTGTATCTTTCAGAACCGTTTCAAAGTAGCTGAAATCTGCATATATGTCAACCAGCCGCTAAAAATTTCTACGAAATTAGAACGCCGAGAAGAGCAAATAAAGTAAATTATGTTTACAATTACAATATCGCTTATATCTTTTTCATCATCTAAATGCGTTGAAGTTGAGTGCCTGGAATATGTAGCCCAACAATATAAGTGCTTCAACTAGAAAAAAAGAACGTTTTCTGCCCTAAATACAGTGTGTACAATCAAATAAAAAAGCAACACACCCATCAATAACTAGTTTCTTGTAAGGTGCACCATTATTACAAACAGCACATTTCCAAGTCGGTCGTTTTTCATTCATCTTTAAAAAATTTGATAAATCGAAGCACTGTAAGTGTGTGCAATCGTATGCTTTAACCGGTATTAACATTCGCGTTCTTCCAAGCTGCAAAAAATCTGTAAGCCACCACTTATTGACAGACGTAATTAGTGGATAACATAATTCGGAGTTGATGGTTTAAAAAAAATTTTCGTAATCTAAAAGAAATACGCGACGAAGTTAGAAAAACTCTATATCTTATGAGCTATAATCTAGAATTTACGACAAGATGAAGTTGTATTGAATGTTCGCTTAATTTCTTCATGTTAGCAAAAACATCATTTGAAACGTATAAAAGTGGATAACTTAAATTGTTTCATTTTTAAATTCGTTTTTTTTTTTTTTTTGCTGATGACTCCTTTGCCTCAGTACGCAAGAAACTACAGTACCAACAATGTATATCGAAACATGCTGGAATATGAAATAGAAATGCGGTCTGAGAAGGAAATAAGATTTGAAATAAGCATTTTCTCATTAAGTGATAATGTACAAGGTCTACCGCGGAAACTAAACAAGTAGGAAAACTTACAGGACACAATAAAGACATTCTCAACGTTTCCATTTGTATTGCATCATCATCGCTAGATAAGCGACTTCTAATCACACGTTTTGTTTCTTCGGCATTACGACGAGTAGCGAGATTATCTAACAGGCGTTGACTGAAAATTATAAATCTTCCATCCCATATTATCAAGTATTTTCCAAATATTGAGAGAAATAGAAATCATTTGCATCATTGAAATCAGATAATAAAAGCATTTGATGATACAACTACTCTAATTAACAAATTTTTTTTTCACATATTAAATGAAAACAGTAAAGCAGAAATCTTACAGCAATATATCGGAGGTAAGTCTTTTTACGACATAAATGCCGACTGCCCAAGAGCGTTTATCTGCAGACCACTCTACCACCAATCGATGCGGCCTCATGGCATCTCGTGGTGGCTGACAATAGGGAGTTATGTTCACCGGACGACTTGGTCTTTTCGGTTCCGCATTTGGTTTATTCGTTGGGATAATATTCTACATAAAAACGCAAAATTTGTGAAATAAAAACCAGAGTATGACTGCGTAAAATCTTAAAATGGACGATAAACCAATTCTCAAATTTATTACTCTAGAAAATTTTCAGATTTATAAAAGATTTCTTAAAAAAGCAGCTGAATGACACAAATTCCACATTTACCGGAAGAGTAACAGGAACATCGTCTATTTTCACATTGCAATTCGGTGGGAAATCATCGTGTTGCTCAGCCGAATGGTCCAATAGAAAGAATCGTAGTTGTAGCTCAGTACGTGGCAAGGCCGTAGACTCATTTCTGAAATATGTAATCAAAACACATGCCAACGCAATAAGATACATAGAAAAGCTAAGATTCAATCATCTTTTTGAATCCCGAAATAACCATCAAACTAACCGATAAGAAATATGTGGCATAATATTCGGTGGGATAGCAAATGTGAAAGCCAAACGAGATGTTGATCTAATACCCGATATATTTGCCGGCAATTCAGAAAGTTCAAGTAATGTTTGTTGCTGAAGAAAATAGTCGCTTGAAATACAATGCCGGAAAAATCATAATACTGTTAACCTTATCAGGAAAAATTCCAGTTAATAAGTAAAGATATGAAACGAACTTTGTCATAAAATGGTAAATCAGCAATGTTCAAACTTCTAGTCTGAACCACTTGTGATGAAAACGGATTATGTGTACTGATATACTGTTGTTGCATCAATGCAGATGATAATGTCATTACAGGATTGTAACCATTCATGACACCGTTGCCATCCACATGATTATACATGAGTACTGAGGGTGCGCTTGATGCACTGTAACGTCGACTGGAACTAATTTCACGAATCTTTTGTATTACTGCAGCCTGATTACGAGCGTTTTGCAGCAAATTAATACAGCTAAAATGTGTTTTATTAAATGATACATTACCGTCGTAATTCTTGGGCATCAAAATAAAAATTTAATGAACTATTAAAGCGATAAGTAATCTATGTCACCAAACGCAAGCTCCACCAACACAGTCACTATCATATTTGCTATCACACGGGAAAAAAAGCTATATGAAAAAAAAACTTACCGCTGCACAAGTTCTGTTTTTTTCCCTAATTTCGGACACTTGAATGATGACAGTAAAATATGAAGCTCGTTCACACGGAATTGTTGCAATGATGCCTATAAAATATTTTCTTTCTGGAGAAATGCAAAATTTTTTCTAAAGGCAGGATTACCAATAAAATCAAATTCCCACAACACATTCATAGGGTTTACAATAACATAATTTGAGCCTGAAATTACGAGCGGTTTTACACTCGACAATGTTTTTTACACATTTATTAATCAACAAAATTATTGGACTTCAGTTCTACAAATCAATACTGTCTAAAATGGAATCGGTGTATAAATGTGATTACTCCGATACTCCCGTAAGACTGTAATTTGTACAGTATTTGACAGTTAACATCAATGATGGTATTTAATATTTAAGATGCTGACGAAAAAGAATTTTTTTAATTATCTACCATTATTTATTCTCATTGTGTATAGAATGACTATCGATTTTATGCCTTAATTAAAACTTAAAAGTCTTGTCGAAATCAAGAAAATTCAAGTTTAATTAAAATAAATTTAAGAAAAGAAACTGGCCAGGACTTAGGGAACATATCCACTGATGCATGGATATGGATGTAGACTGTTGGTACTGTGCTGTTGCAGGTGATGACCGACATAAGGGATCACAAGGACTATGCGACCGGTAAGACCTAATTACAGTGGTGGCAGTACTGGAAATGGAAAGTGCCCGATATCCAGATGATTTTCTTAACTTCGCATTCCAAATTAATTGAATCTTCAAGATTCGCATTTTCGGTCTGACATTGAACTACATAATTCGTGACCAAATTTAATTTGTACTTGAAGTAAGATTCTCATTTGTCCGTCCTAACACAAGAAAAATAAGGACCATATATTGACCATGATCTCTAGAGCCACCTTCATTGTGCAACAGGTAACATTGAAGCTTGAATGGAAGGACGAAAAAAAACATGAAGAAATCATCTTCGCCACATCACTTTCATTTTTTCCTATTCTCTAGTACATAGCACAGCGAAGGGTATTGATTGTGATGAAAGTCAGAAATTCCAAAACATTTTCTTAGTAAAACCCTCTTTCATAGATTCAAAGACGATAATATCGGATAAGCTTTCATGATATCTGCTCATCTTTTCACATTCCTTTGTTTAATCATTTAGTTTTAAGCTTCCTTAATGACAGCACCACTACTGGTCAAAACAGTTGATACACCAGCTAACATAGATATATCATACAGAAGTTGATATACCTGCATTAGGTAGTGTATCAAAATCTGATTCACGCTGTCTCTATTTAAAAAATTGCTCTGGTACTTGCTAAAATTATGCAGTCCTCAATCGCATATAAGTAAAGAACTGGATATTCCGAATTTACAGCCAGTCTTGCGCCAGGTTCAAAGTTAGATTTTGGACCTCCCAAGCTCGATCCGGAAGTATCTCTCTTTTACTTTAGTTGCCAGAGTGAGAGTATTAGCTACGTTCCACTTCAAAATAAAAATAACAGCGAAAAAAAGCATGCCAAACTTACTTCCAATGCTTCGAGTTCAGCTCTATTGGCTGCAGCCATAATCCATTGAATGCCACGATGAAGTCCTTAAGCTGGAAAAAACATCAAAAACGCTTCTCACAATCCATGGAACAGTGCGCCCTACCTCACCTTTTCACTAATTATTTCGTTGAACTTTCTGCAGCTCTTTATTGAAGCCAAAATAATTTGCTTCACAAATGCACTTTAGGAGTGATTCCCCAATTCATTCTTCATTCATTCAATAAGATTAAACAATAACAATAATAACTGAAGCCGACAGCGTACTATATGCAAACTATGAAAAAATAAAAATGAAAATACTTTCGCCAATAGACAGTTATTGAGAAACATTCAAATTTTGGAGTATACAAATATTGGTTAATTTCATGCATCACTACTTTTGCTGTAGCACATTTTCGAAACTCATTATGCTTCTTTTTACCATTGGTTTTACCAAATTATAATTGCTGGGAACCTCAAACGCCTTAATCCACCTCTCCGAAAAACTCTAAAATCTCTTTAAGAGAAATGGATTAAAATTTATTACATGGCACCTTATTTTAATTTCAAACCAAGCTAGTGTGACAATCAAATAATATAAAATAATGTAATGCCAGTGCAACCAGTGGGAAACTAGAAAATTACTCAACATGCTTCATTCATAACTAATGAATTTTTAAAAGGGTGCAACTTAGAACGACAGAAGATTATAATAGTGCAAATAGTGTTTTCTCGTAGATTTAGAAAAAAAATACAAAAAATAGATGGAAAGAAGAACTGAAATCTTTCTAAGACATAAATACAAGAAATATCACCGAATCCATGCCTTTCCGCAATACATAATAGCAGAGCTGACCCGATATATGATCATTATCCAAAATTTGAAAGTTTATGAAGAAATTCCACAATAATGGAAAAAAAATAAAAATTAAAGAACGATCATCTCGGCTGAGGAAATGGTAAGCGTCACGGAGAATTTAACCCCCGCAACATCCTAACATCCTCGCCTTCATAATAATTCCACACATGAACCTAATACAGTTATCGCGGACATTGAAGTCGACAGGTCAACGACCTTTCCCTTTTATCAAATAAACAACAATTTTTGCAATATTTTATTTATTTACACCTATATCACAAAATAAAAACACGTGATAAATAATTTTAATAAAACTTTAAGAATATGTCTCTTGCTGCTGGAAACAGTTTCCTAACTAAAAATAACAGGTGCGAGTAGTTGCAAATCCCCACATAAAAGCATAAAAACATTGAAAAAAATTAAATCTTATATAACCATTTGTCATTTGAAGATATCCGATTTCGTTTAAAAAAGCAATCTAATTAAGAGTTATCAGGAGTGACTTCTAAACTGAGGATATGGCTCGATTTAATGTTATTATACAAATAAAATTAATTAGGAAGTTTTGAAGCTTTCAACAGCTGAAAAGGCAGAAAAGAAAATCCAAGAAGCATGGTATATAGAAACTATCTTCTATGCCACATCAAACTCTCTCGTTTTCGCTTAATTTTTTTTTGCAATTGTAACACGCCGTATAGCAATGCCTCTGCTGATGGTGGACATCCCGGAACGTATATATCCACAGGAATAATCCGATCAACACCTTTCAACACTGAATATGAATAATGATAATAACCACCACCATTTGCACATGAACCCATACTGATTACCCATTTCGGCTCAGGCATCTGGTCATAAACTCGTCGAACTGCCGGAGCCATTTTATTAGTTACTGTTCCAGCGACAATCATAAGATCTGACTAAAAAAGGAATTGTTTCAAAGGGTGTTTAGACTTTTAAAATTAATACAATTGCTTGAAACATACATGTTACCCTAAAACATATACAATGCAAGTAAATTCTATCGATTAGACACAGAAATACTAACTCCTAGAAATAAATATCCTAGAATGGAATTCTTTAGTATAATAGCAAACTTGTCTAGGAGATGCACGAAAAACGACACCAAAACGATCCATATCATAACGCGGAGCAGCGAAATGCATCATTTCAACAGCACAGCAGGCTAATCCAAAAGTCATTGGCCAAAGTGAGGATCGATGGATCATATTATTTAGATCATCCAAACGTGTTACAGCCATTTCGCCTTTCGGCAAAGGGTCTTGCCACGGTGAGCCCAATATTCCCCAGATTCCCTATAAATAATGGACTTTAATGCTGAGACAAATGACACATTAGATAACTTAAAGCTCATCATACTGATTAAAAATGACGAAAAATAACCTTTGGCCTGGTCCCCTTCTCAGCCGGTGCCATCGGACTTGTTGGTCCTGTCGCTTTGCTCGATTCCTCTCGAATTTGGCATGTCATCGTTGCAACCATTCGCCGTAAATTTGAAGACATTCCGATGCTGTTAGCCATTTTGAACGGCTGCACCTAAAATTTTTGCAAGCAACATTTCGTGATATCTCAAATACGAATCGTGAAGTCGCCGATCCAGATGGGGCCATGGGGTCAATCCAGTTAAAATGCTCAAATAAAACGATGTTGAAATAATGAAATGCTAAAATGCGGCCCATAACAGTCTCCAAGCGATATGTTCACTCTGCAACACATCCACCCCCTCCTTCTCTGTACCGTCTCCTTTTCTTTCTCTCTGTGTAAAAACAGCTCAGGTAAAATGCGAAGTTTCCTTCTGTTTGTATTTTTCTACGCCCCAATATTCAGTTTCATAGTCCAAACGCTGGTTGGAACCTGGTGGCGTCATATGCTATCCCACTTCAGTGGTCAAGATGTCTCACTCCAGTTGATGAGCCAAGATGTGTCTCATTTCAATTAACGCACCAAGATGTGTCTCACTCTAGTTAATGAGCTGAAGGATGTTCAGGTAGTGAGCCAAGACCTGCTTCACTTGAGTCCTCTCTTCTCCCCTCAAAAGTGATAAATTCATGCAATTGCAAAAACATCTCAGACCATACTCACTACTTCACAAATCGTGCACAGAAATGTTCAGATTATAATTATATTCTTCAGGTATTCGGGCCAGCCGTAAAATATTTGTAGAAGAAACGTAGTGGCCCGGACTCAAATATAGAGGACTGTGGGTTTCTTGTGTGGTGGGGGCTTCGGTAGTACGTGGTGTTCAGGTAGCCGAGGCGTTGGAATGAATAGAACTGAACTGTACTCTTTGTATGTTTTGTGCTTTAGCGTAAGAATGCCCATATTGAAGGGCTGGAAGCAATGAAGAGGAAACGAAGTGGTATTAATACCGATCACTATAGCAAGAAGCGTCCATTTTCAAGACAAGTGATCAAAAACTCCGTAAGTTATTTTGCATGTGTTGTACTAATTGCAAGTTGTCTATAGATCCTTGTCATATTATATTCAATGAAGAATGACAAAGTATCTTTTATATGTTGGAATGTTTTGTCTTATTCATAGCAAAGAAGTGAAAAGATGCCAGTAAGTCAACATTTTGACTTCAGTGTCTTCTCTATAACAAAATTTTTTTGATAACTTTTTTGAACTGAATTCCTAAACATTTTGAAGTATTCCTTTTTATAATAATATTACAACAGAACCAAACTATTTTTAGTGGATCATAGTTAAAATGTTCGCTACTCTGCTGACAGAGTAGTCGAGAGAGATGGTTGTAGATAAGTTTAGTTGGCTATCAACTCAATGCAAAACACTTTTCAAGTCATTTAAGTTTACAGATTACTATGGATTTTGAGAAGCAACAAGAGAAAATGATGAAGCAAAAGTCAAACGAAGAGGCAGAACGGAAGATGTTGAAAGAACCTCACTCCATCGTCATTCATCGTGGAAAAGTTGGACAGTTTGTGCGAACTCTGGAAAAGGATATGCGTGTTATCATGGAACCTTTTACTGCTTCGAAGCTTAGAGTAGTCTTATTTTCTTCTAATTATTGAACAGATTTTTTGTTATCTTTCAAATAGGAATGCTGTTTTGAAATTCAGAGTGAAGAGATTATTATTGTGCTGTAAATGAGGATGATTACGTTTCGAAGAATTCCTAGTTTTAAGCAAGCAAAAGAAGATGCTTTACCTAATATTTTAACTATGTTTAGATAGGTCAGGCTGTTAATTGATATGAAGGAAAATGATTGATCAATCCCTGATCGCAGTTCTAAGGTGGTAAATGGAAGGATTTTAATTATTTGTTGCAAACCATAGAATTTCTGACTTTAATTTTTTTGGTAGAAAAATTTCATTTTTCTTTTCTACATTCAGGTGATGAAACGGAACAATCTAAAAGATTTCATCGTGAACGGTGCAGTTCTTGGTGTTACACATTTGCTTGTGTTGACTCGCGGAGAAAACTGGATAACACTGAGAACTATTCGATCTCCTCAGGGACCAACATTGACCTTCCGAGGTAAAATTATTCACTCTCGAAATCAGCAATTTGGTAAAATGGTGAAGTAAACTGCATTTTGGTATAAGATGATAAAGTAAACTGCATAAGTGGTAAAATGCCATTTAATATTTTTTACAGTCGGTTGAAGTGGATTATTAAATGACCTTCCACCACTCTTGGAAAATATCTGCGTTTCATCAATGTAATAGCGTGAAACATCTCAGACTGTAGAATAATTGCATGATTTCAAGGCTTTAAATTGCAAATACCATTGATTCATCACCTTAATTTCTACTAGTCATTGGAAAAGAATTTTGCAATTTCACTGCGATGGTGAAATTTTGAAATTGGAAAATAAAGTCAGGGCACATCTTAAATTTCTGCAAGTCTGGTGATTACAGCAGCATTCGAGATTCTCCCGGTTTTACTGTCTTTTCTTGTTTTCTACTAAGAGGCTTCGCCAATAAAGAAAACAATTTTAAAATTTCACTATTGCAGTGAAAGAATACACGCTAGCAAGGCATATTATTTCCGCATCAAAGCGCAAAATGCATTTCCAACGATTATTCACTACTGCTCCACTTGTTGTGATGAGTGGTTTCAGCTCAAACTGCGGTCAACATTTGCGACTTGTACAGTCTGTGTTCCAAAATATGTTCCCTACAGTGAATGTTGACACGGTTCGTTCTGCTTTAATTTTTTGTAACTTTCTAAAAACTCTCAAATTTTTCGAAGCAACAAATTTCCATTTGTATAAAATTAACTCAAACCGCTTTGGTGAGGATATCATTTTGTTGTTGTAAGGTTTCAAAATTACAATGTAAATAATCATTCGAGGATTTTTGTTCTGCTCAAATCAAATGTTTAAAATAAGTACATAATTCTCTTTTGTCTAGGTGGATTTGTCTACTATTCGACGCTGTGTGCTGATCAACTACAATATCGGTGATGACACTGTCCAGCTGAGACATTAGTATGCTTCGTTCTTTAACCAATCAACTTCCTAACATATCCTTCTCAAAAATTTTTCTCTTTTTTAGTGCAATCAAAGCAGTTCCTGCAGGACTAAGCAAGTCGACCAAAAAGTTAATTCAAAGCAAGATTCCGGACTTATCGAAATACAAGAATATCGAAGATTACTTTTTAAGGTGCGTTTTTTTTTACTTGGAATTCAAGAGATTCACTGAAAAATTCCGAGAATTTTTGAATTGAGATTGAGAACTTCCAGCCCAGGCCAGTTGAGCGAAAGTGAGTATGAGTTTGAACAAAAGGAGGTCAAACTACCGCAATACCTGACAACACGAGGATGTTTAGAAGGACAGAAAACAAATATAAGGTAGTTAATTTTACATTATTTAATAAACTCTTCATTTGTTTTTGTTCTTGTAGTAACCTTTAATCTGACATTGAAAATAGACAGTGTAATTTCCGAATTAACTGCTTTCAGACTTTATGAACTTGGCCCTCGGCTGACGCTGCAATTAACGAAAATCGAAGAAGATATTGATGAGGGCGAAGTTCTTTATCATGCTTACATCACCAAATCTCCCAAGGAATTGATGCAGTTAAGGAAAGAATTGCCAAAAAAAAAGTCATTTTTATTTATTATGCTGCTAATGACTTTTATTGCAAGGTCGATCTACTTATTTGAAATAGATCGAAATTAGAAATTTACTGAATCAGCATCATTTTTGAGTTGATAAAACTTTCCTTTTTTCCAGGAAATTGAAGAAGAAGATGCAAATAAAAAATGAGCAACGAGTCATCCATCGTTTGAAAACTCTGAATGAAAAGAAAATCAAATTGGAGGAAGCTTTAAAGGAAAAAAGAGAAAAATTAATGAGGAAACATAAAGAAATTACTGGTCATGAACACTTCGATGATTAGCCTACAATCTATGCACATGACTAATTTTTGCGACTTTTTCTCTCGATCTTGGTATGTGGTGTTGAAATCAAGAATTTGAGAAAGTTCATTTTTGTTTGAACAAATTATCCGACTACTTAATCCGATTCTTCTGATAGTAACTTCTTTTTTTCATCCAAACAATTTTACGAACGAAATTACGAAACGAAGGACAAATATCATCCTTTTTAAATCCTAAAAGTCTTAGAAAAACCACAGTTGACGAAAATTAGTGAAATCATTGAAATCATCCATCTTTTTGCTGGAAAGTTAACTTGCAGTCGTGAATTTGTGAATAGATCGCGTCAAGTCATGAGTACTTGTTCAATTTTCCATGGTTTTCTTGTTTTCATATCTTCAATAATAGTTTTTTTATTGTTGCTGACAAAATTTAACAAGTGTTGCTAGGGGACGGAGGAAATTTAAGGGCATATTAACATGTGGCCTTACAAAAGAATTTAACATGTGACGAGGAAAGTACAAAAGAATTCAACATATGGCGAGCTACTTCAGCTTTAGTAATTTATATCTCGGATTGAAAACATAGCTTAATGCAACTGTGTTTCATGCACACGAATTGAAGTTACACAAAAAAGTAAATCAGATTATCACAACTTTGAAGCTAGAACAGACTTTTTTGAAATCTTCCAAAATTTAGGTATTTTCGCTAAGTTCTAGTTGGTTTAAATTCTTCGGTTCTTCAAGTGTTTAGAAAATGCTGCGAAGTCTGACAGCCATTGATGGATATAGTTTCTCAATCAGGTTATATGTAAAGAATTGCAGACAGAGGGAACTCCCGGAAGAGATATCTATAGCTGTAACGACTAAAAAATGTATGCAAGCTATCTACGTTTAAAGCTGTGGAATGCTGTGGACTCGATCTGCCGATCCGTCAAATTTCTATACATTTGAAATCTCAAGTTTTTTTCACACGGCATGCAAACCGCAGCAAATGACACTAAGTCTATTACAAAAGAAAAGAAAAAAATAGCATTCGAAGGAAATCACAAAGAAATATAACATTTTAAGAGAATTTAATAACATTTAGGAACATATATTCTTGCCACGCTGAAGTTAAAATCAGTAAATTCACATCTCTCAGGATTTGAAAACCCGCCATTCAGGGAAATGCTTTATATCTGAAGAATAAGTCCTAAAAGAGATTTGTATAAAAGTATGCGAAGAAGCCATTGTGCTTTCTTGGCAAATATTTTCTCAACTGTAAGTGGATGTACTGACTTTTTAAATGGATGTACTTTTAGTAAATGGATGTACTGACTTTTCTATCATTTGAAAAAATACGTTACAAACGCTCCATTAAAGTAATTGGTTCTTTTAAATTCCAAATTCATCCTTTAATACTTCTTGTAAGTAGATTTTGCAATTCTATTAAGTGCTCCCAGGGATTTTTATTTCCGTGCAATCTTTAAATTTAAATTTCGAGATTCTAAAGAAATGAAGGAATTAACCGGAATTCATGAAGCTGTAAATTTCAATCGTTGGAGGTGAATGAATGCATGTTAGGACCACTTCGTCTTCTTGATTTGCTACCTTGTAAACTTCATAATTCTTTGTGGCCTATCAGAATGTTAATTTCCTCGCGAATTAGTAATTTCTACTCTGTCTCTTAACAGTAAATTAAAAATAATCAATGCATAACTTTGGTCTGACTTAATTTGGAGAATTTAAATTTGAAAAACGAAAATGGATGAAGTATACAGACTGTGGTTTATTACTGTAATCAAACGAAAACGATGAATCGACTAAGCATCAATCATGAATTAACGGCCATCAACCTGGCTTTAGCACATTCCGGACAAAGGATGTCGGCAGCATCTGTTATGAAGCCTTTACCGACTAGTGATGTTGAACACTGCGCACAAATAAAACAATCGTTATGCCAGTGTCGATCCTCGAATGAAATAAATTTGGCACCTCCAATTCCTGTGAATTAAAACTTAATTCATATCTGTTTCGAATATTATTCATTCCTCCTCTCTCACTTTTCATCTGTTGTTTCAAAATAAAATTAAACAAAATCTGCTCTATGACTTCTGGGAATCTTCAACAACATTTCAAAAATTTATATAGAAATGAAGAAGATAAACAACCAATCAAACATATCTGTTAGAATACTTTGATAAAGTAATATTTTGATGAGAAAGTGGCTAATTGTAAAGGGAAAGAAGGAATGATTAATGAATGCAAAGATTCTAAAATGGATAAACAAATAGTGACGTAATAATAATAAATGAGTAAATAAGTAAGTGAGGTAATAAATAAAAATTTTAAACATAGAATTAAGATATATTACCTGTAATTGGTTGAACGCAAGCGTTGCATCGTTTAGCAAATAATTCGCCGTAACAGTTAGCGCAATATGGTTTTTCATCTTTCGATGTGAATCTTTGACCAGCTAATGATGTATTACAATTTGTACAGCAAAAACATTCCCGATGCCATGGCTCATTTTTATATGTTACGCCACCGGTGTTTATTACCTAAAATTAATGAAATCATTTATTTATATACTTTTTTTTTGAAATTTTTCATTATCACTTGAAATTATCATTTTTTTAACGATAGAGAATGAAAAGTCTTTTTTCCTTTTTTAACCTCTCCCAAACATTTTAAATTATTTCTATCTTATTACTATTGTTGAATTTGATTTGGTGCTGCAGAGTTGAATTGTAATAAGTGATAAAAGAATATATGAAAGGAATGAAATTTCAATACCTTTTTACACTTACAACACCTTGTTGCGAATTTTTCTTCATAACAGGTAGCACAATAAACTTCATCATTTTTAGGTATAAAACTTTTAGTACCAATCGGTGTTTTGCATAGTGCACAGCAAAAGCATTTATCATGCCATTGCTTACCTTTATATTCCATTTTTTTCATGCCTGTAATAGAAAGAGGAATATTGTGACATTTATTTGATATTTAGTACTTGGCACTAAATATTAAGCAATACTGAGTTTGTAACTTAATAGTATTTGTAGTACTACCACTACTAAATTATCAATAGTACCACAGTAACCTATCTTTACTATCAACTACTTCAATAGACTACAATAATGCTACCGTATTATGCTACTTATTTGCAATAAATAATTTTTTCATAATACTATCATAATGTTAAGTAATACTGAGTTTGTAATACTACCAGTATCATTACTAAATTATCAGTGGAAGCTTAACAAAGACACGATTATATTATTATTCTTGAATCGAAAAAGATCGGAAAGAAAAATATACCAGCACGAAATATTTCACCACAACCATCACAACGTGTCGCAAATGCTTGATCGTAACAATTGGAACAGAAAATTCGATCATTTTTACTACCAAATGGCTTATCAACGAGTGAGATTTTACACATATTACATAGAAAACAATCTTCGTGCCAATGTTTATCTCTGTATGATAGATCCTAAATTTTATCATTAACATTATCATTATTAATATCTGATAATCGGCAAGCTTCTAATTCTATCACAGCAATGTATAACTCTTTGTATCATAAACAAATTAATAATAAAATATCGAATCACCTTACAATCGATGCCAATTGGTTTGGCGCATTCGTCACAGTTATTAGCGAAGACGTCTTCGTAGCACTTGATGCAATATGGATGTTCATCTCGGAGAATGTACCGTTGACCAGTAAGAGTACTATCACATTGCCAGCAGCAAAAATGATCACTATGCCAATCTTTATTCATGGCTTTTGTATATTCACCGGCAAATATTAACTGCAACACAAATTTCATCTCACATTAAGTTAACTTATTAATGCATGAATAATTGAGTGATGAGATTATTAAATAATTTTATTTTTAATCGAATAAATGAGTATCAATATCGAGTGCCGATATTGGAAAAAGTATCATACGGTTTTAGTAGCACTTTGAAAAGTATCATACAAATTTCTTTATACATTTTAAAACTCAGACAGAATCGTAAATTAAATTAAATTTTGGCAGATGCTTTTAAAAGAATGAAAATTAGCCATTCACATCACAAAAAAAGACAAACGAATATAATTGATTTAAGAATTTGATTTGAAATTTTGATCGCAATAAGAAATATAAATAAATCAGTTTTAATTGAAATGAATTAATTAGTAAAAGAAAAAAAATACATAAGTAATCGATGAATTTAATTCAATATGACTTCTTTTAAAGTATAAATGAGAGTAAAACATTAAGTATTCAAAATAGTTTAAGCTGAAACGGTAAAAGATATTAGTTAAGAAAAGATTTGGAAAAAAGCTTTTTATTTTAGAAGCATAAAATAAAGAGAAAAGAACAGCTGTTTAGTGCTTCAAGTGTATAACTTTATATTTAAATAATGAATAGATTTTTGAGCAATAGAAAAGAGCAATTTATTCAATTTAACTGACACCTAACGATAACGACATTAACAATAACAACAACCCTTTTCATGTTTTATTTAATGAAGCAAAAGAAAAACAACATAATTACTTACAACTATGATATTATAATAAAGTTAAATGTTGCAAAGTGAAAGTTTTGTGGTGCATTAAATTTCCTTTTATTATATTTCATTCATTTACATTTTTAATTACAATTTAAACATTAAACTGTTTTATTAAATACTAAATAAGAGGATTATCACGGGCAGAAGAAGGCATTTAAACTTTTCCTTTTTTAGATCGCTAAATTGTCGCAGTTAATTTCAATCGAGCAAAATTTATGAAATAATAAATCATTAAATTTATTATGTTTATTATTAACTAAAATTAGCCCATTTCTCTTTTCCTTGGAAGAATCGAGAAAACTTTTCTCACTTCAAAACTATATTTTATTAGCCTTAATTTCTTCATATCTTTTTTTAAAATAATTTAAAACGATCTCACGATGGGATTAACTTACTGTGATAAAAGATTAAAGTAAATGTTAGGCCATATATTAATAATAATCATTACTTGGCTCAATTCAACAAAATACCCTTTGCTGAACTATAATTTTTTCTCTATTTGCTAATTCAGCTGGGACGTTAAATTACCTCAAAGAAGAAATTTGTAGAGAAAAATGAAAAAATTAAAGCTCTGAAAAAGACAAAGAAAAAGAAAGAAGAAATGAGGCTCAATTTCAGGTTCACAAAAGCAAATGATATTATAAGTCGTTGAGACAGAAAAAAACGAACAGCGCGACAAGAGAATAATGCAAATGTCATCTGTCAATTGAATTGAGAAAAGAAAAACGAGCAGGTAAAACAGGAATATGTACCTGGAATCAGAAGAAGTCGGTAAACTCATAGGTTAATATGCAAAATGGTAGAGAATTGTGCAAGTGGCGATTACTTTGTAGATGTAAAAAATGAAAATTGAAAAAGATGAAATGAAAAAAAGAATGAAAGATCCTGACAGCGCTTTGTCACAAATGCTATCCATTTTTTGATTTGCTTATTTTGATTATTTCTTCAGACAACAAAAGATAAGAAAACCAATATGAGAATATAATAGCACATAAATATAGTATATATAAACTTCTACTAAAATTATCATAGATTATTATCAATTTTTGTTTAAGAGAAAAAAAAACCCCTATTAGTAAGTTTTCAATATTACTTTCTAATTAATTAATAAGCAATTGATTTGCAAATTTTTGTCTTTAGATTACATAGCCAATTTTCCTTTCCATAAATAATTATCTTTAACATTTTCAGATTGTGAAAATTTTGCTTCATTCAATTGTAAAAACCAAAGTGTATATAAATTCATCTATGAAGTATATATATAGCTGATAATATTAATAAAGCTTTTGATATACTATAAGATGTTAGGCTTAGGAAAGCAAGAAAGTAAAAGAGAAGTTCTCTTTTAGCCGAAAGAAAGGTAAGAAAATAGTAATACATTCATTCATTAGCCTATGAAACCATAAAGAATCATTGAAGCCATAATTTCTGTCTTTTCCTTCTGAATATCATAAATCTTACAAAGCAACTTTTAGTGTATCTTTTCTTTTCAAAATCTAAAGAAACCAAAAATCTTCCAAAATTGCAAAAAAAAATAGTCTTGAGAAGAAAAATCGAAAATATATAATAGATATAGCATACATATAGCTAAGTGAACATTTCGTTGAAACTTTGTAGAAGAAATGAAAAAAGCACAGGAAGAAAAGAAAGAAAAGAAAAGTGTATGTGTTACGGGAAGAAACGATCCGTAACAGCCATCCATCCTATTCATCCATTCATCATCCATTCATTCATCCATTCATTCATTCATCCATTCATTCATTCATCCATTCATCCATTCATCCAACTCAATCTATTTTGATCTGAAAAAAACTACTGAAAACAGCATCATTTACCACCATCCCAATCAACTATATCACCAACTGACAGTAGTGCGTTTCATTTCATTTTATGTTGAGATGGAAAATATCCGGAGACACTTCCATCTTAATCACATTAGAAGTTGGGTTATGCCGAAAAGTCCATTTATCTATTCATCTATCCCTCATTTTATTACTTTTAATTTCCAAAAAAAGAATAATACTAACAACGAAAAATGCAAAAAATTTTTCCGGTCAGAAAATAGAGCATGCCGAATGGATAAGATAAGATAGGAATAGGAATAGAGTCATAATGGTAAAACACCAAATGCTTCGCTTTAAACCTAATTAGCTTTAGCTTGATAAATAGATAAATGGATATATAGACAGCTAGATAGGTAGAAAAATAGACGGAAAGAGAGATAGGAAGATGCGATGAATTAATTATATGAACACCTCAAATGGAAAGCAGAAAAGACTGAAGGAGAAAAGATGGAATAAATAGATAGCTGGATGGATGATAAGATGATATCGCATAATTCCTTTATTTCCTGTAAAGCTTCCTTCTTCTTGGCTTATATCCTTCTTTTTATTTTTATGTGGGCAATCTTTAAATATACTTTTAGTCCATTTCTCATCTTCCATTCCTAAAAAATACACAGAGAGAGAGAGAGAGAAAGAGAGACGCACGTCTGCACACACGTCTTATCACTCTAATCAATTATTATCAATAGAAGATCGAATTCAATTAGTCAGTATTTTGATACTATATAATTTAACTTGATTTTAATATAATTTCTAATCAATTCATTGATGTTTTCTCTCAGTTCATTTATCAGTTAAGGTATAGGAATTCAATTTCCAATTTATTTCTATTATGATTTTTTCTGCTTGAAATATGTATTTGTTTCAATTAATTTATTCAGTTCAAATAATTTCCATTTTATTATTACTATTTAATTTCTAAATTATTAATATATTAATTATTATATTGGCCTGCAAAATTTTAATCTTTCATTCTCATTGTATTTTAAACTTTTGTAATTTTTCTTTCTTAAAATTTTTAACAATGATTATCAGTTATTTTATTTCGAACGTAGACAAGAATACGGCAGAAAATTCTGAAAATGTTTTCTTTCTAAGTTGAATATGAATGAGATATATGAAAGACTTAATACAACTGAATACTTCAACAACTTTCAACTATACAAGAAATCTTAGTGCCATTATGTTCCTTCGATACTTCTTTTTTCTTCTCTACCGTAACACATAATTCCGTCTTTTAATTATTTCTTATATATCAGAAGAAAGACATAAAATTTTACACAGAGTGATTTCATTTTTTTACTGTTAACTCATTCCAGAAATCTTCACATGAAATTAAAATTAAAACCGAAATAACTTGAGATATGTTAGGTTATAAAAAAGTAACGCAAAGATTGTCTCTTAAGAGAGGAAGAAATTATCTTGCAAATTAGCAATTTCTAAATCTCTTGAGAGTAGCAATCCATCAAGATAATAGCGACACTGAGTATCCTCAGGAGTACAAAATACCTAAGAATGTCATTTTTTTTTGCGATATTTTGTAATTGCAGAATACATAAATATAAATTAATAAGTTCATTCCATGAATCATTCAACTTATCTATCATAATTATTGTTTTACTTCACTATGAGATGGAATAACATCATTTCTGCAATCTGCAAGTGTGTAGAAAGTTGCTAACGCTGATCCATTGACCTCTGATGTTAAAACTGGGATTGCTATTAGTTTAAAACTTTAAAATTTCACCACAAAATTTTCATATGAAGACAATTGTTAGCAATGATTCAGTTAAAAATTGCTAACAAATAAATCAAAAATAACAAATTTTTGGAGCATTCATTCGAAATCTCTCTCATCTTATAATTTCTAAGGAAACATAAGTAAAAGTCCTTTTGTCTTTTGTAATCACAAATTAAATGATATCATTCAAAAATTGATCTCAATGATAAATATATAAATCAGACTATATTAACATACATATCAGACTAATTATTATTTTAGTGTAAAATTTCTTGAATTATAAAAACAGTCCATTTTACACAATAATTTATTTTTATTATAAATAAAAGGAAGGCAATGAATATTAATTTTAATTAATAAATAGAATACATATAGGAATTCATTTAATGTCTGAAAATAGAAATTGAGAATTGCTGGTAGCATTAAATATTTTCAACATTTTATAATACAAAGGGATAAATAATAAAATCTTTTATAAATTCTAATTTATAACATTTTCTTATTCAATTCCAATTTCGGAATAATTCAATTTTTGCAAAGATTGGATGAAAAAATTTAGCATTGCTAAGAATTAATCAATCGTTTGCTATTTTTATATTAAAGTTATGAATTAGTGAGAAATTTAGAAAATTAAAAATTGAGAAGATTTGTCATCATTTTTGTTTTGAATTTTGGAACTAATCAAAAGAGATTTTAAACAAAGCAGCATTGCTGTCACCAAAGAAGTTTGTGCGTCAAAAAAATTTTTTTACTCTTTCGAAATGTTAATTTCTTTTTCTCTCTCATTTTTATTTTTGATGATTCATAAGATTGTTATTTATTAGAATTGGATTATGCGACAAGGCAGGCTTAGGATCAGCTTTATAATTATTGTTATGAAATGTTAAAAATTAAAATATAATAAGTAATGAATGATAGGAAGAAGAAATGCTAAAAGAGAAGTTGAAAATAAAAGAAGAAGCCTAAGTAATAAAGCTGGCTCAATTTAGTTTCCTCTTTTATTATTGCGATAAGAAAAAAACTAAAAGTGCCTAGAATGGCCTATTACACATTAAACATTTATAACAACAACAACAACAATATATGAGAAAATTTTAAAGAAAGAAAAAACTAAGAAAGCATAAGAAATATAATGTGATATGATGAGAGGAGGATGAAGGATGATTCCATTTTCCTTGACAATTGTTTCAAGCAAATATATATCAACTATATCTATAGCAATAGTTCAACATATCAACATATCAACGATATATAACATAGATGCAAATAAAAGTAATCAAACCTACTATCTTTTAGGCCAATCACTGAGCAAATCCTCCTTCCATTATTTACTTCCTACACAAAATCAGCAATTGCATAAATTTCACAAACTAATATTAAATTTTACTGTTTCCCTTAAATATATGCTTTCAAATTATACCGTATGAATTGAAGTGATAAAAAAATTATCACTCATTCTATAAAACTAATCAATCCTTATCATTTTCATTCAGAATAAGAACTAAGGAATGAATTAATGTTTGTAATAGTTTTGCTACTCAAATTACAATGAAATATTTAAAATAAAATTAATGTTAAATGAAATTTTGATAGTTAAATAAAACTTTCAGTAAAAATTAATTCAAAAATCTAATCATAAAAAATAAAAAAATGTTCTTTGATCTGGAAATAATTAATTTAAATAACTTAAAGTCTAAAATACTTGAAGGAATTTTGAGAAGATAAGAATTATGAGATATAAACAAGCTTAAAAAAAATGAATGTTTGAAGAAGAATCGATCGAGTTTAAGATTGAAACAATGTTGCCTTCGAAGATATTATCGTATCATATATCACTCACATTATCTCATCATTTATTCCATTCCTCCTATCTCCCTTTTCTAAATTATTCTTACAATCTCTTTAATTTCTAAACTACAAAAATTATCAGAAACAAAAATATATAAAAGGAAAATTGCGCAACAATAAAAGATTTAAGTATTAAAAAAATTTTCTTTAAATTTCCATCCCACAACAAATAAGATTTTACTCAGTTTTAGTAATCAGTAATTATCATTAATTTTTGATAACAATCAGCTATTTCATTCATTCTTTCTTCCTAAGCTTTAAAATTCTGAAAACTTTCCCTTCGAATATTTACATTAATCAAAAAGAAGTTCGTATGAATCTTCAATTACAACAATTTCATTCATTTTTTAATTGTTAAAAGCAATAATGATCTAATTTTAAAAATCTAAAATTGGTGAATAATAAAAAATACTTACTTCATCACAAGCATTACAACGTGGTTTATGAAGTTCAGCGTAATGTCGCTCACAGTAGATGACACCGTCTTTGATGCAATACGTCAAATCGATCAAAAGCTGTAAATAATATCGTCGGGGAAAATCTGATTTTTCTAAAGTCTGTATATAATTAAGAAATTTCAAAAAACAAAATTTATTTTTTTGTTAGAAAGAAAAAATTCTTTTGTTTCTCTTTTTCTTTTCATTTAAATGATAAGAAGCTTTGTACATTGTGAAATTCAGATTTAAACCAAATTCTGACAAATATTTACAAAATAATTGTCTATCATTCATATTTCTTAATTTAGAAGGATTAATTGGCAGAGAAGATAAGTATTAATAAATATTTTCTTAATAAATTCACTAAAAAAATAAAGCTATTAAACTAATTTAAAAATTTGAACTGTGATAGGAAAGATCACAATACCTGCTCACACGTAGCACACGTGAAGCAAGCTGGATGCCAGCCACTATTTTCACCTAATTTTGGTGCTATTACAGCCATTTCGTTCCTTTCCAATACCCCACGGCATTTCTTACACTCCTGCATTTTATATCATTTTAAATTTAAACATTTCTATTCGATTTTCTGTAACTGGTATGAAGAAAAAGAATTTTAAAAAAGAGATAAAACATGGGTCTTTCAAAACTTTTCGTAATTTATTCATTAATTAATTTAAAGAGAATAAATTTGTAAAGTAAAGAAAGCTAAGACTAAAATTTTATAGTATATTAAAGAATTGATAAGAATGATAATCGATTATGAGATTGATGAAAACTAGTTTATTCTCTGAATTTGGGATGAGAGCGCATATTTGACCGATGCGCAATGAAACGAAGTTTTGAAAGTTCACTAGGACATCTCTTCTTCTATCACTGCTTATTGAGATGAAGATTGCATAATACCTCCCTTAACTTTTAACTATTATTTGCAAATGTTTAAACATTTTGTGCACAACAACAAAATGAATATCAATTACTATTTCCACCCACTTTTTTTGTAATTTTAAATCTGCTATTTTTGATTTCAATTTCGAATATTGCTCAACAAAATAAAACATATTAAAATTATGTAATTCAAATAAGACATTGAAAGAAATATTGAAAAAATATATGCGACTGATAACTGATAACTAATAACTGATAATTATTTTGTGTGCAAAATTTTTTTTCTATTTTTCTGCATTTCTGCTATATTAATGAGTGAATTGTATGAATAATAAAGGAAGGAAAGACCATTTGTTTTGGGATAATTGGACAGACGAAGCCAATGTCCAAAGCAATTTCATTTCGTGCATTGATAAATTCTTCATAAAGTTTCCTTTCAACATTATTTGAAAGATGTTTACAATATGCCAATGATAAATCCTGTCGCGGTAACTGAAATAATATGTATGAGTGAATAAGAACTTATTCATATTGGATGTCAATTAATTGGAATATATTATTTCACATATGTGATCAAATGATGATCAATGGATTATCACACATTGTAGAGAATTCAAAACATAATTGACCTGTAACATAAGTTGCCTTTCACGAAACTTCTCACCATTACTATTAACCCGCGGGACGACATGATTTGGTAGTTGTGCCATATATTCCTCCACCTCAAATAATAAAAAGATGTTATGAAAAGTTTGTTGTATTGTTACTTTTTCGCTTTCTATTTTTGCTATTGGTATAACTTTTTGAATAAAATTCCGAATGAGTAAAAGAAATTTCAATGTGAACCTTATGACGATTAAGTCCTGGTGGTACCCATGAATAACCATGAGTTATAGAACCCGGGGCATCAGGACCATCAGTAATTTGTGCCAATGCCATTGATGATGTTTTTGCTGAAATATTAGTAATGAGAGAAATATATTGCCAAGCAAATAGTGGTTGGATAAAGTGCTTAAAATAAATGATCTTTGATATGTGCCCATGAAATCACTCAGTTTGTTACACAATCACTTAAGATAAGTTAAGATAAAATGTTAAGATAAAATGAACTGATAATAATAAATAATAATAATATTAATTAATAATAATAATAATAATAATAATAATAATAATAATAATAAATAGGGTTATCAAATAAACCAAAAGGTTATTTATGAATAGTAAATAAAATAGTTTTAATTTACTTTTAAAGCACGTAGCATACAATGAAAATATAAAATGCGTACTGATCAAACTATATATGATCACTAAGTTACTAACTTATCATTCTGATAATTCATAACTATTTTGACCTATAAGCAAGCAAATTATAAGTCATCTTGTATCAAAATCATACATGGTGACGATATTCCGATACGTTTAGAAGCAGTAAGATTACGATTACGTGAAGTTGCTTGGTGATCCGTACGATCACACTTGCAATGAACGCAAACTTTCCTGGAACAGATATTATGTTCATTTTATTACTTATCTATTTAACATAGAAAAACACCGTCAAGGTAAATAAATTACTTATTCCCACAGATCCGCTAGATGGTATAAGGGAAATGAAATCGATATATTATATGTTTGAGTGGTCA
Organism: Cercopithifilaria johnstoni; assembly: GCA_916381525.1. NCBI lineage: Eukaryota > Metazoa > Nematoda > Chromadorea > Rhabditida > Onchocercidae > Cercopithifilaria > Cercopithifilaria johnstoni. The sequence continues at coordinate 145,978 of CAKAEH010001647.1, read as the reverse complement.
TTTGAGAGGTCAGAGAAGAATTATCTACCCCAAAAAAAAGATACTTTCCGAATTTCAAAAAATATTGCTTAAAAATTCAATTATAATTTAATCAAAAAAAGATCATGCATGAAATTGAAATTTACGAAAATTAATGTTTAGTTAATTTAAGAATTATTTTATTTAAAAAATTTTAAATTTTATGCTTTAACAGACTTTTGCTTTTAAACAGTAAAAATTTTAATATCATTTAATCATTACTTTTATGGAGTGATTAAAAGAATAATTATTTGCTATATTTTCAACATTTCTGGTGATAATTGTCAAATCAAATATTTATCCTTTCTGTTTCTTTTGTTATAATCAACTTTTTTTCTCTCTTTTTTCAATCTATCTTAGTTAGAAGAATAGAATAACAAAGATAATAAACTATCTTTATCAATTTCATTTGATTATCAACAATGATATCATAGTAACATTATATTTCTTCCTTTTTCGCTTTGGCTGCCACGAAAAAAAAACTTGAAATTTGTAACTCTGAGAAATTCTGCAGCTGTTTTCTTTTATTCGACCCATTAAATTTTATTCATAACCAAATTTTCCAAAAGCAAAAAAATTGAAAGATCTGAATGGAAGCAATTTTAGTAATTCTGGCAGAATCAATGAACCATTGTAAATATGAAATAATCTGCAGAGATGAAAAAGCAAAAAATGCATTTTGCTATATTTATTATCACAAGAAAAGCAAAATGAAATGTATATTTCCTATGCAACTGCTCACTAATGAATATGCTAAATGTAACGCAATTAAGCCATCTAATTATTAATATATTAAATTTAAAGTATCAATTTAATCAGCGAATCATTTAAAATATTTTATCAATGGAAAGGCATGAATTTCAAATTTAGGAAATGGTCTGTAAGTGACTTTTTCTGAGTGCATAAATTAAGGATTTTTAAAAAATTTCAGTTTCTCAAGTCTTGATTTATTATTTCTAAAATAGTTTAAATCAATGAAATAAAATCGAAAGATAAATACTAAATGAATATGTATGCCAAGCCAACTAAATATATTTAAGATCTATATACCAACTTGTTCATATATATATATATTGGCATAAGCTTCACATTATCCTTAAACTTCACTTCCTAGTTAGGGGAGATTTGGACAGTGATAACGATATAATTATTTTAAAAAATTTAAATTATATATTTCCCAAATAGATTTATTTATATTGGAATCGATATAAATTCCTGAATCAGTTTTTAAATTGAATTTAAGCTAAAAATCTAAAATGGCGGACCGCTATAAATCCAAATTCCTTCCTTTTCACTCTAAAAAGGATTTATGCAAAATAAGCATCGAAAAATATTTGTCTGCAATTCCTAACAAACAAACAGAATTAATTAGTAAATATAAGTATATGAAATAGCAATAAAATAGTAAAACCCCCGGGAATAACAATGAGATTATTACTTATTTCCCTTGAATTGAACTTTTAAAGGGACAGAGTAAATTATATTTATCATAAATGGTTTCCACGAAGTAAATATCTTGCGGTGTCTTTTAAGGGAGAAAAAAAAAGTCAAATTTAACATAAATTAATTGGGTAAAAGTTAGAGTTCAAAATTCAGGAATTTAAAATTTATTTAAATTAATCGAATTAATTTACTTTAATGAGAAAAAAAATGTAATACAAAAAAGGTTAGTATTTAAAAAAAAAGAAAACAATCCAATTTTTTTAAAAATTTTTTCAGAAGTAAAAAAAGAAAACAAATTTTAGAATGAAATAAAATGGCTGTAAAGGTGCGGGAAATATCGTGGCAGCTTTAAACTTTAAATCAGTTTTTTTGGATGACATTAGCGCAGATGGAAACCAATTAAACTTAAAGTGATGTTCCAATCCAACAGCCTTTGCACGGCTGTACCCAATTCTATCCTTTCCTTTCCTTCCTTCAGCCACGGATAATTAAAGCCAGCACTATCCCTATTAAAATGCATTATTTTTAATCTATTTTCATTGAATACTGTTATGTTATGTTATGTTGTGAGAGTGCCTTCGAAAAAATTTCAATCAATTCAACAAAAAAAGAAATGAAATTCGTCCATAAAGTTAATATCAATTTTTAGTCAATGAAAAGAATTAAAAACTTAAAATTTAGCCCATAGCATATTTTAAAAAACTCAAATTTCAAATCATTGTTCTATTAAAAGGCTATCATAACAGTTGTAATAATTGATAAGCACTGATATTAAAAAAAAATTTATATCAAAAATAATTTTAGAAAACAAAAAGAAAACGCTCGTTCTGAAATTTTTAGTGATCAATTTTTAAGAAAGAAAATGAAAGGCTTAAATGATAAAAAAGAGTAAAGTAAATAAAACATACACAGCAATGTCGGAAAACATCGATGTAGAGTAGTTGTATGAATGAGCACCCTGATTATGAATAATAATTAATCATTAATATAAATAATAATAGTAAAATGTTAAGAAGAATGAATTGTGAAAGGTGAAATGATGAAAGTATAATTGGTGATAACAATTATATTATGATAAAAAGGAAGAAGAGGAGAAAGAATATGAAGTAGAATAGAACATCTGGTTGCATGCCGTTAGCATGAAGTTTTTTGAAATGAAGCAATCTTTGATAATGATAAAAGAAAATGTTGCAATATGTTAAGTGTTGTTTGGATAGAAGTTGCTGCTTTATGCTTACTTTGTTATTTGCGTGTAATAACAATCAGCAATTTCAAAACAACCTATTAAGCCAGATGTTATCATTATCATTATCATTATCATTTAGGTTTGTGGCCATTTCATATGTATCACAAGTTTTACAAGTTATTTTAAACTTTCAACATTTGTACATAATTGTGAGAATTGCTTTCCCATTTGGGAAGATATTGAGATCATTTATGATAATATGAGAAATTTATGATTGTAAATGTTGATTTCACGAAAAAAATTCAGAAATTGTAATAATGGAATTTGATAAAAATCAGAATTCTCAGTTATCAGAAACAAATGAACAAATGAATCGTAAGCAATTGTGATAGTAATCAGAGAGATTTTATTAAGGATGGAAGAGTTCGATGAAATAAATTCGGAATGCTACATCATTTAGAAATGGAAAGAGACTGAAAATTGTTCTTTAAAAAAAATTTATGTCCCATCGTGACTTCACAAAGTGGGATGTTTGTGAATGTGAAAGTATTGCTTAGTTTTATTCTTCCTAGAAAAATTCATTCCATAAACTAAAATCTGTTAACATATATCATATTATTTATATGATTAAATATATGAATGTGGCCAACAGTAATTTTTGAGAACATAAAGGAAATCTAAGAATGAAGCCAAAAATATATGTGCAATGAAGTGGTAAATTAATTGCAGCATTATGCTGGATAGTAAGAAGTACATTAATTTTTAGGCTTCTCTATTCTCTTCTTTTAATTTTCTCTTTCAAACTATTCGTAATTTCTTTATGAAATTATCAACTTGATTACCTTTGTATAATTTAAAAAACAATGTAAATTAATTTTGAATTAATTATTGAATTACTGATGGAAATCGTTCATTCATTTGAATGAATAAGTAAAAAAGAAATTATTCTAATTTAATTCAAAAATTCAAACTAATTCTAATATAATAGATTTGTCTTATCTCATTTCTTTTCTTTTCTTTATTCGATACATCAAATTCGTTTCTTTTTTCCGCCACTAAAAACTTTCTGCTTGAACAAAAACAAATTAATGAATTGCAATTAATGAATGGAATAAATTTTTCTTTTTTTAATATCCGATATATTCAATATGTTAAAAATTAATCGATACAATTTTTAAATTCATTTTAAATTTTAAATCCATAAAATTTACTTATCTTCAAACGAGCTTTCAAATGTCTACCCATTTTTCAAAAAATAACATTTTCCACCACCACTAATAATGACAGCAATTAATATCAAAAGACATTCAATGCAAATAAAATCATAGGAACTATGTTATTATTTAACGATCTAAAATTTTCATAGCACAACGAATGATCGGATAAATGGTATATGAGAAGGTTAAAATAATATCAAATTCATTTTTGACAATTGCAGCACTATTAGGAAATTTATTGTAATTATTCATGAAGTAATTCCTTTGGAAAATAGTAAATTAACAAGCAGAAGAGATATGCTAATTTTTTGGTTTGAATTATATCAAAATGATATATATCATTTGTATTAGTACGCGTGAAAAGCTTCAAATTTTAAGTATGAAAGAAATTTTGTTTGAATTCGGAAGAGTAAACATTAATTGTTAGCATTTTTCAATGGCTTCCTTATATGAAAGCAATTTTAGAATTTAAAATAAAATTATAAATGTATAGTTCACGAAGAAATGAAGCATAAATTATTGAATATCTTTTATGATAGTAATTATAAAAGCTTACGATAGAAAGAGATTTATTGCTTTGGAAATACAGTACATTTACTTATGCTTACTTATTGAGCAAAGATAAATTTTATGTTACCAACCATAATTTCAGGATGGTAATTTTTAAAACAAAAAGTAATGAAAGTATGGTTGCAAATAATTACTGAATTTATTGTAATATTAACGAAGCAAAATTTTTCATATTTTATGCAATTAGCAAAAATTATAAACAAATCAATTTTCATCAAACTTATTTTAGCTAAAAATGAATCAAAATTTAACTTAAAACTATTTCATTGAACTAATTTTACAATCAGTCAGACTCTTTTGGAAAGTTAAGATTCAGAAAATATTGAAGATGCTTATAAGTTATATGAAATTGTAGCAAGCATTACGGAGAACTTAAGAGAAATACGCATAATAATAAGAATTATACTATACTGACCGGATGATAACATAAAATCCGGATAATTAAGAAAGTTTATTTCCTGTTGAGCTCATCTTTCTATATTAGCAGCAATTTTTTACGGGCATGTTTTGATATAATATGTCTATGGCAACAGATATTCAAAATGAATCAAAAAGGGACGACTCTAAAATTAGCATCTGAGGAACTTTAATAAGCTTGGCTCTTACCATTCAATTATGACGGATAGAGGCATTGATTTTGCATAGTTACCATACACATACTCTCTTTCTTGGCTTAGGCTAAAGCTTAGCAACCAGCCATCACATATTTCCAATTTTCATCTACATTTGATATCTATAATCTTTTCACTACTACTACTACTACTACAGCTACTATTACTATCACCACCACTACTTTATATTGGAAAGTTTAAATCACAAATCAGAAATGGTACTGATTCATTCCGTTATATTAGTTGATATTATGTATTGTTATTTTGTTATAAAAATTTCAAATAAATAACGAAGCAAATGAAAGATTTTATAGAAAATATACTGGTTTTGAAGAAGATTGTAGAGATATGTTTAAACTATAAATTACATAATTACAAAAAGACAATAACAATAAAGTAATTTCATAATTTTTAGAAAGCTAATTAAGTATATCCATTATTGATTCAGTAATATCTATCTAAGTAGCTAAATGTTATAAATAAATCTTAAATTGCTAAAAGGAAGAAAAAAAACTAGTGATAGCAGAAGTGCAACGTTGAAGGATTATTCATTTAAGGATTAAACAATTAATAAGACAATCTAGTAAAGTCCACTTAGCACCACCTTCATTCATCTGGCCATTCAGAAAGCCAACATAAAACAGACTACCTGGTGCATGATTAAAAATTCAATTGTGACAGTTTTTAGTAATTCGGAAAAGCAACAGTAGAAATAAACAACTGACCTCCAAGGATGAGGCTTGAAACCACAACATTTGCAATTCACCGACAGGCAAGGCCTTCCCAAATCGACATCCTCAGCGCAAACGTCATCTTTCAGCATCGTGCTGTAATGTTTCGATGGTACATCCTGCAAAAAAAAGTATTAGTTATTAGCAATTAAAAATTTGCAAATTCGAAGGTGGAAGAGAGAAGGAGAGAGAACTCCGATCAAGATGAAAAAATATTCAAAAATTTCAGTTGTTCATGCAAGCGTCAAATTGTCTTTCTGCCGTGTAGAAAGAACTATCTTTGACATTTCGCCAGTCAATTTGTATCTTTTATTTTCTGGTTAAATATCATTTCATTGATTTTTCACTTTTTTTAACCTCGATTCTTTTGTGATGTCCGCCAAATTATACCTTTAACCTTTTCTCATCTCATTCTTCAATTTATCAGTCAGTCCATATCTTTCATTTTCATCGTTTTCCTTTTCTGTCACTGTTATCTCATAATATATTTTAAAACAGGTTATCAAAATATTCATATCAAAATTTTAATTAACTATAAATTGCTTCAAATCAATATTTATTAATTTTCTTCTTTTTTCTTTCATACTAAATTGATTTTTTTTATAGGCCTAAAGAAATGATAATAACCAACGATATATTTGAACATGAAAGGAAAAGAGGATATTACCAATATTATCAGTGATAATAGATAGTAACAGCAATAATAATAATTATAGTAATCAGTGCAATAAAATACATATGGTAAAGTTGGTGGACAAAATAATCATCGAACATTTATTCCATATGTCTACTTTATGAGCGCAAATGGATAAATTTTAATTGGAAAAGTCAGGAAAAGAAGATCGCTAACTTTCTTTCCCTTCCGTTCATTCTTTTTACATGCATTTATTATAAATATTTTTTCAGTTGTTGAAAATCTTTAAATCATTCATTTGATTGTTTTTCTTTTCGATAGTAAAAACAAAAGATAATAACAAAGTAAAGTTTACTCTCTCTCTAATGCCAACAAATTTTGAGAATGTTAAATGAAGAAGTGAAAATTTTATCATAATTCCTTTGCGGTTTAATATATCGCCTGCTAAGTTTTATACTATAAGCTTACTTTTAAGTTGAATAAGAAAATTGACTGAAATTAAAAGATCAGAGCAAAATTCATATATTACTTTTCCTTTGGTACAGGATGCGATACTTTGCCACATTATGTATCATTTATCCGTTAATTGCAGTAATTATCATCTTTTATCGATCGATTATGACAGAAAGGAAGTTAAAATGAAATTCAACTTTGCTGAATTCTAAATGGAATGCCTCTAACATCTGCCTCTAACAAAGGCCTTAAGTCAAAATATATTATTTTTTGCTTATATTTTTAATTTCTTTAATCTTTCTAGCTATAATAAGATTGCGGTATGTTATGTTATAGTAAAACCAATAAGCGAAAATAAGTAGAAAAGTTATTTAAACTTTTGTTTGATATTTTAAATTTCTTCACGATATATTATTGGTGAAATAGTTGTACACTTCACACTAACTACTTTTTCTACAATTTTCGCTCTCTCTCTAAAATTTCGGTTAAAAAAAGAATTTGCAAACTGTAAAGGTAATATGCAAAAATTGTAAGCTGAAAAGAAAATCATAAACTTAAATTAACCACTTAGGTGTAATGTACAGAAGTCGCCTAACTTTTGTCTTGTCTATTTCTTTATGTCTTCTTAATTGTTATATTAGAAACTAAGTTTAGCTTGTTAATAAGTGAACTGAGCTCTGTTATTCCAGAATTATTTTAACGATTAAATTAGAGAGATGAGGCGAGAGAACTGATCTGACAGCTGATCAGTTGATTAATGTTTGTTTTAAACGTATTTTATTTTATTGAACATTTAAATTTGAAAATCAAATGCTGACTCAATGTTTCATTTATCTAAGAAATTTACATTCTTAAAAATGACTTCTAGTAAAGGAATAACTAAATTTCAGTGGTAAGAAGTAACGAAGTATGATGAAGTAAAATTCTCCTCATCAACGCGAAACAATTTATCTGATATTTTAAAACCAACAGAGACATCATAACAAGGCCTATTTATCCTATCTGAATCCTTCTCACCAATTATGTAGGTACACTCAACTTCTTCATCGTTTCTTCCTAACTTACATACACAAAATATTAGGTTAATTGAACATAAAACTATTAAAGTACGTATATATCCAATCAACAAATTCCTTCAGAAAGCATTTCCCAATTTTGACTAATCAAATTGAAATCCCAACGGGTATGATGGAAAAGAAAAACGAAATCATTATCAAGAACATAAGAGGAAATTTTAATGTTGGACATAAACATCCAGGAAAATGCCTTCTCTTTAAACTTTTGCTTCCGTGGTCTCTGTTTCAATTCCAATGCATGACTCATTTCTTAAAATTTTGTCAAACATTTTTCACTTAAAAATTTTAGTAATTAAGAATTTTGAAAAGATACAAAATTTATTATAATCAGTTGTTAAAAGATGCTAAGAGAGATCAGTTAAAGCATTCGATGGATAATTAGGAGAATTGAAGAATTTTCTTCATTTACGCAACTGAAATTATATGAAATAGATATATTAACTTATGCTTAATCTTTTATTCATATTTTACTAATATGTATCATCAAGGTATGCTAATTACTAAAAGTGATAAGGCCTATTCTTAGAAGAAAAAAGTAATAAAAAATTATTACATCAATTCAATGAAACTGACTATCACAATTCGAATGCAACCCTAATATGGCTATTCCAAGTGATCGTAACCTAAATATAACAATCCTTTACGGTTATCTCTTTTAATACTATTGAAATGTAATCTAAATATAGCTATCTTGTTTGGTCATCTCATCTTTCAAATATTTTCAAAACATAAATGATTTTGTATGATAAGGAATTTGGCTGCTATCTCGAATAATTTTTTTAAATTAAAAAACAAATTAAGCAAATAATAATAATGATAATTATTATTAATAAGAATAATGATAATGACAATAATAACGATGATAACGATGATATAGAGTGAAGGATTCATAATTGATGAAATTTGCCGACAAAACAAAACGAAAAAACTAACAGTGATAATTTAAATGCTAACAGGGAGGAATTTGTTAAAGAAAAGACTGCAATAATAAAAGTGAAGAACAGATTGTGTGATCGGATAATTAGTCATTAATAAGTATTATAATAATAATAATAATAATAATATTCAAAGCACCTCATTAAATCCTTTTTAATCAACTCTCTTTCTCTCCCTTTCTCCCTCTCTCTCTCTTTTTCTTTCCCAAATCCTTTCTTTAAATTGTTCCTTTAGATTAATAAAGTGTTGCATTGAAATGGTTAAAATCATTGTTGCCAAAATTTCAATTATTCTCATTTCAGTTCTCATTTGAGTTTTTATTTTTGCTACTAACCGGAATGAGACTTTAAACAATGCGATAATTAAGAACGGAAAGCAACAAAATAAAAATAAATGTTTCACTGTGAACCTGAAAATCATATGATCTTAAATAATCATCAATATTTCTGTAAAGCTTGCTTATCAAGCTATAGAAGTGATTATTGAATAATTACCAGAAATACGATACCCTCAGATGGAAAATTATTCATCGCATAAAATAAATAAAATATTTCGTTCTCTCTTAAGAGATAAAAGATAAGAGATAAAAAGCATTTTTGGCTCCTTAACATTATCTTGTAAATGTCACGGAAAAGAGGCGGAAATTGCGTGATAAGTCGCAGGAAGGAAGTGAAATTGCGTGATAAGTTAAGGGAAGGAAGCGGAAATGTGTAAATATATGAAGCAAAATTTCTATCCAATTTCAAAATTTTCCAAAGTAAATACAATTATAAAATACAAGGACGTGATAATAATTTGAGGCGTAAGACAATGCAATCAAAATAATTATCACTCTTGCAACTGATAATAAAGTGTTACTTAGTTTTGAAAGTTCCGGAAGGAAAAGTTGACCATCATATCGTTAACTGTGAGCAAAAAAAACAGTTCGAATCAGACGTAAGACAGAAATAAACTTTATCCTAAAATGAAAGCACACAGTCGGCTTGCTTTGAATTAGCTGCCAAAACATTTAATATCTTGATAAATGATCAAATGATTAATTGCATAGCAATTTGCAGTCCCGGAGTCCACTGGAATCTATAAAAATTAGCTTTTAAACCAGAATTTATCATAATTATCCGTATCAGTTCATATAAGCTGAATATTATCATTCATAGCAAATCAACACAGAGAAAATAAGAAATTAAATTTTTGATTAATCAATGATAACGATGATATCATTTTAAAAGATATCTTTAAATTAGAATGAATGAGCAAAAATAATAATCTAAAAGTTATTTTATCAATTAAGAAAAAGACTTTAAGTTAAGCTAATTATTAATAAAGGATATTTTACGAGAGTTTTGAATCTCAAAAATTATATATAAAATAACTATTTGAATGACAAATTGTTCTTTCATTAGCAAAACAATTTTTTCCTTTTCTCTACTTCCATCAAAAAGATCATTCTATTTCATTATTTCTATAACATATCTTTTATTCGAGCTATCAACATTGAGATATCATAAAATAGAAATGCTCAAAGTAATCATTACCTATCATTAACATCAATATTCATATCATTTATTATCAGATCATTTATTTATATCAGATATCATTTATTTATTATCAGACGCATTTAAATCATTTATTTTTTTTTTGAAGCTAAAAATGAAGTGTAATTGATATATCTGTTGCTGAAAAATGAAGAAAATTGTGCCACCATAACAACAAATAATAACATTTTGTATATTTTTTATAAATCTATTTAATGAAGGAGGAAAAAATTAACTTTATTGTTTCAACAAAGTAAGCAAAAAACTGTAATTGATTATAGCAGAATTGAAATAATCAAATTTGCATAAAAGTTCATATTTGTTTTTTTTTTTTAGTTTTCAGAGGTCAGAAACAAATAATGTATTTATTGTGATCGTTTGATGCTAAAATAATATAATGACATACCGCTTTGATGAAATTCTCGTATTCTAAGGGAGTAATTTTGACAATTTTATCGGCTAAGTATATTTGCGGTTGACATCTGGCATTTTCATGGTGATCTATGCGACAATATTCAACCAGGCTACCCTCTTGAATTTCATTATCCTTCTCTTCCAAATACTACAATGAGCTTATTTTTTTTCAATTCATTTCGTGTTTTGTCAGTTAAATTATTCTACTTAATCATCACGCGATCCGATATCTAAGTGAAATCAAGTAAACAATTGATGTGATTCAAATCAAGAGTGCTTCAAATTTTTCGATTTATAGCGGAATGATTTATTGCCTAGTCGATTAAACTAAACAATTAGTTAAGATTAGTATGCAGCAAAGCAAAGGTTATCAAAATGATCCAGAATAAAACCGTGTGAAAAAATGTGAACACCTGATCAGTGACATCAGTAATTTTCATAATATGCTTATCAGTGTCTGAAGTGTTATTGCTGCTGCCGTTGTTGTTGCTGTTGTTGTTGTTGTTGCTGTATGGGTGAATTGTTGCTAACATTATCATACTATCTGCTTTCTCCTGTAACTTCTTTGTAATGTAAATCAATTGATAAACAAACGAGGCGTAATATATGAATTAGCAAAACGAAAATGAATTTCAAAATAAAAAATGCTTATAAAACATATTTTGTGGAGCAACACATAACTTCACAGCAGTCATGATAATTTACAGAGATATCAATGAATTAGTAGATTTTTAGTCTTAACTCATGCAAAAAGCAAGGAAGGTATAAAGGTAACTTCTGGAATGTCTAATACTGATAAACTTATCATTTCAAAGCGATAAAAATTTAATGAATGAATGATCAGTGTGAATGTGAAGAAATTATTTGAATTTTATTAAATTTCATGCATTTTCTTTCATTTTCTTTTTGCTCATAATTTTCAGCAAAACTTTCTGTTTTTCATTTTTTTAAATTGTGGAAAGTGATAGTCTTTTCAACCATATCATTAAATTAGAAAAGAGAAACTGATTCATTGTAAAATAAATTAAAGAAATGATTTAATTATTGACAGATTACTTTGCTATCTATTACTTTATTTGACTTCAGACACTCAAATGTTATGTAAGACATAACATTGTAATAGTACAATGTCTAACAGACATAAAGCAATTTTTCTATAATTTAAAATATATCAGATAAATTAAAATTACTGATTTATTTCAGATTTTAGACAGAAAAACAAGATTGTTTACAACTATTATATCTGAAAATCGAAATTCCGGATCGGAAAAACAGGAAATCTTCCATTAAATATTATGATGAAAATAAAAATCCCTGCAAAATGTGTACATGAAATGACAAATTTCTGTGTTAAATTACCGTTTTTTGATGGTATTACTTTCCCGGAACAGTAATTCATTAAAAAAACCGTAACTGTTGACAAAATCTTCTTCGTCCAAATCATTCCGCTCTTCCTCAATTACACAACTTATTAGAAATCAGTACATCAAGAAAAGTTGAGAATTAAACGGTCGGGTATTTATTTTGAGATGTTGCAACAAATGCTTCTGACTTCAGCATTTTTAATTTCTCGCCACTTCTTCCTCCTACTCCAACCAGTTTTGCTCATTTCCAGTCAACATATTTCAGTTACTGATAAATTACTCTAAATTAAAATGAAAACTATACGGGCGGGGAATTAGGCATGTCTGAAGACAAATGCGCTAACTATAATTGAAAAATCAATATTACAATTTTGAGTGAAAAGTTAAGTATTTCATAAGAAATTATTAAAAAGGTAACTTTTAAAAAAGAATTTAATATAAAATATAAAGAAAAATTAATGAATGAATTAAAAGAAATTTTGAGTTTCATTTTGGTAATAAATTTGCTTTAATTTCAATTTTTCAATAATAAACAAAAATAGCATCTAAAAAGATTGTCAGCTATGAATCTTTTTCAAAATTTGTTTAATAAATATTGAGAAGAACCAGCTGGCTGTCATAACGCCCCACCTATATTATTAGTAGAATTAAAAATACATTGCTATCAAATTGAATTAAAAAAAATATGTTACTTGAAAAATGGGCCATTTCATTATAATTTTACACATTATAGGAATTATTGATGAAAGGAATTTGAAATGAAATAGTCAATCTCATTAGAGTCGTTCTTCTTCTGCCAGCCATTCTTATTGGAAAAGAAACGAACGAAAGATCGGAAGAATGTCGTATTTTTCCTCTCAAATAAATGACTTCATTTTTCGTTTTTGAAAATTATTTTTTCTGTTATTTAATTGTAAAATATCTTTCAATGCCTCAAATCAAATATTTGTTTATGATTTTATTGATATCATTAAATATTTCCTTAGAAAGTGTGAATTAATGATGGTTTTTTTTTAATGAGAACAGGAAATATTTTAATGACAGATAGTTCATTTCTTCCTATTACTCATTGATTTTAATTTTTTGATAACAATTTTTATAATTTTGATTTGAAAGAGTTACTCTGATTTATCATCTTATCACAATATCTCCAACTAACTTCTATGATATGAAAAGGCAAACTGATTGCTAACAAAAATCATATAATACTTCTTCAAAAATTTTAATTGTAGAAGTAATTTCAAAATTGGAAAACAAATCAATTTTTGTCATTGCTTTAAAGAAAAAATTTATTCTAAAATAAATCTCATCAAATAATCACTGACCATATTTCCATGATAAAGAAAAAGTTGAATGATAAACGAACTGATTAATAATTTTTGAGCTCTCTAAAATAATTGTAAATTGGTGTAGAATGCATTAATAGCTATTAGAGACAGCTTTTTCCACTGAACATATCAATTTCAATAACAAAAAAAAACATTTTAAACAATCATTGCAAAAATCGCTTCGAATATTGTAAAATTAGGTTATCAGAAATCTTTTAAATTTACAGTTTAAAGTTTGTTTCTTTTTTTATTTATTGAAATTAACAGAAACTTTAATTATTTAAATTTCTTTTTTAACAATTCACAATTCATTCAATGAATTAATTATTTAAATGGCAATGTCAAATTGAAATAGTCTTTTCATCTCCTTCTGAATATTATTACTAAAAAGAAGAAAGATAAAAAAGTGTGTAAAGATTGGCACCCGTTGAAGTTATAAGTTAACTTCAATTAGCTTACTTTGTAATCTAAGCATTTTATTTGTTTAAAACGAAAAAGAAGTTCAGATGAAAGAATGGCTTATACGAATATTATGATTTGATGTGATTCGAATTACTTCGCCCTTTAGTGAAATACCTTAAAAAAATCCATTTCAAGCGAATAAAAAGAGTTTATTTAATCTATTAAATGGGATAGAAAGAAAGCTTCATCCAAGAAAGAATTATCATATCATATCATTCTTCTAACAATATTATATCATTCGTAGCATATTTATCATTTTACTATTGGTGTAATTATTGTTGACAGAACTTATGGAATGTTTTATTTTCTTTTAGCCTAATAGAAATTTATGCATTTTGCTCTGTATTATTTGGATATTTCTGCCTAAGCTTTAAGAAGTTATTTGGGCCTGAAAGATGGTTGCACAAAAAGCAAAGATTAAAAAAGTAAAAAAAGTTAGAGGAGAAAAGAGGAAAGAAAAATGAATAACAGGGGATTCTGGACTCCTATTTCAGATTCACGCTTCAGCTAATCCGCATTCGAAATCCCCATTCTTTCGAATGCTTTCGTGTGGAGATTTCGGATCCGGATCAATTCAATACTAAACTGAATAAGAGGTTACAATCATTTTCATTTCATATTCACTCCTTGTGCCTCACTACTAATTTTGTTGGCATTATTGTCGTCGTAATTATCACTATCACTAATTTTCAGGCTGAAATAGATAAAAATTTTATCATCATTCATCAATATTGTTACGTTTATCAGTACGAAATACCGTGTGTAAGATCCGGTTCAAGGCTTGGCTTATGTAAAGCAAAAGGGAACGATGTATAAGATAAATGATTATAATCAGTGACAGTAGTGATTGTTGAGTTCAGCGCATGCAAAAGAAAGCAGCGAACTTGTCACCAAGAAGGACAGGACAGGTACTCCTCGGGTGACTATCTACTGCTATTCACTGTCGTCGTTCCTCAAAGCAAATAAATAAAAAACAAGTTCTTTACCAGTGATTGATATCAGTGTTAGATGAGATAAAGTAATGTTAAAATTACACGGAAGTATTTGTCATAACTGCTCCTTAGATCGACTTTTCATGCTACTACTAAATTTCGGAATATTTTGTGACATAGTGATGATATCTGATTACTCTAAATGATACATTTGTGAATAGTGAATAAAGTGATTATTGAAAAAAAAAAGATATCAAAACGATAATATCATCAGTATGATGAAATTTTCCAATGAAAACAAATCATAGTTTTAAAAAATAATTGTTTCAAATTGCCAGATGATGATAAATTTATAATTCCTTCATTTCATGCTTCATTCAATTAAGCAATTAGAAAATTAAGGAGGGGTCATTAATTTTCTAATTGCTTGATTGAATTAATGAATGAAAAAATTATAAAATTATCATCGTAGTGATATGAATAAAATTAATCAATGATTGATAGGAATGATTTAGAAATGCTTTTTTTTCGTTAGCAACGAAAGGACTATTACTCCATTTGGAAATTTATAACATAAAAATGCATGCGATATGAGAAAATGGAAAAAGCCTAAAATAAAATAATTTTTTAATACAATTTAAATATGCGATAGAAATATTTGATTTCTATATTTTAACGGATATTTTAATATTATATGTATGATATCTTAATCCCATAACTAAACATTAACATTAACTCAAATAATCTAATGTTTAGTTTTCTTTTTTGAAAAAGTGAATTTGAAAAAATTATGAACAAATTAATTTAATGATGGATAGCGGAAATTTTTGCGCTTCGTTCTAATTCAATTTCTTAAAATTCATTGAGAGAATGTAATTAACTATAGGATTGTATGAGGATAAATGATTTAACAAGCTCATGTCAAATTATAACAAAACACATCATGAAATGACCAGAAACCTTCTGTGGTCATTTAAAGCAATTTAATTCTATTCATTCAGTTACTGAACTAAAAGTGATCCAGTCGAATGGACCGTTCGAATCGGTATATGTGCCAAAGCGCTATTTTCCGTTTTTTGAAGTATATCTATCCGTAACTTCTAGTTTAAATATATGATGAAAATGAAGTCGAATTTTGGATGTTGTTTTAAACAAAGTTAATGTAACTATTAAGTTAGAGTAAAAAGAAGATAAATTTTAAATATTTCTTGAGCTAAAAATTTTTACAAAATTTTCTTACAAAAAGAAATTTCTTACAAAAAAGATTTCTTTTTTTTTTGGAAACGGTGAATAGTACACTGAGTAGAAGCTGTCGAAGAGAAAATGTGCAGCTGTTGTAACCTTCGGTTTAGTAAATGAAACGGCGTCATTGACAACGATCATGACAACGATGACTGTATCGCAGTAATGGAGCTACTACCTTTGTTGTTGCAGCAGCGCGACTCATCAATTCAAATTTTGCTGATATTTTTTCATTTAAACAAGGCAAAATAATCCAATTATGAGTTATAGACTGAATGAACGGATACTGTCAGTAAGTTTACCAAATGGAAAAAAGTTAATGTTGTTGAAAAAACAATTACTCACCACCATGTTTAACTTTTTTCTGATTTTAAATCATAGAAGTTTTTTTTAATTCGAAAATATGTTTATCATTTTGATAAAAAAAATTTTGAGCAAGCTAATGCAAAATGAAAAAGTGAGAAAAGAATGGATGAGACAACAGCGCAGTAATCAGTGAGATTGCTGATCGATCATTCGCGCTATTGTCAAATATTTGATTTGAGTGATGCTACGATCATACTTGATCTTAATTCCCGGTTTATTTCCTTCAAATCTGATGATATATTTTATTTATTTCTCATACTACTATGAATATTTCATCGTATCAATTTGAAATTGAGAAGAATAAATTTAAAATGTGATGTATGCAACGAAAAAGTGCACTACTTTGTGAATTTTCTTATAACACAAAAGTAGGTGATGAAAATTTCTCAATAAATTCCATTGTTACTAACCAATACTTCCTCATATCATATAGTAAATTTTTAAATGATTTTTAATTCTTTATTCCATTCATCTTCTATTTGCATCTTTCTTTGTAGTCATATGTAAATAAAGTAATGCTAAGATGTCATTAAATAGTTGAATACGAACCAGTCAGTATATCACAAAGAAATATTACACTGTGCAATGACAATCACTGTAGAAGTACAAATTAGTTGAATTATTAATTAGTAACAACAGAATCATTCGTGTTAAGAAAGATGGCAAAGTTAATTAATTGATTGATAGTGCATTCTGAATCTTCGTGATCTGAACTTCATACTTCTCGATTCAATTCTCAGGAATAACTTTCTATTTAAAACAAAGAAAGAAAAAGTATATAAATAAAAAATGAAACAATTAGTAAGTTTGAAGAATATAATAAATTAATTTTATTTTGAAAAAAGAAGAGTTAATAATTGGTTCAATAATTTAAAAACTGTAACTAAGTAAATGAGTGGAATGGCTCTGAAATATACAAATGCCGGAAGAAGGAAGAAGAGAGAAAGTACCACCGTATGTCCAAATTTAGGTAGGTAACAGATATATCGATTGGTATTCTTTTAATCAGAATTGAAAATTAATTGTTATATGGAAATAAATAGTTAATGCTAACGTATCACTACTATAAGTGTACGATTTGCAAGAAATTTGATAAATGATAATTTTCTTTTTCTTGGCGATAAATTTCGAGTTTTTTTATTTCTTAATTTTTATCATTTGATTAAAATTAAAGAGGAGTTTTAGAAGAAATTGGAGGATAAGATAAGAATAGATAAAAGAAGCATATCACTGATATTTTATCTTTTCGAAAGAATCGAAGTCAATACAAAAATAATTGTTTTAAAATTTGTTTAAGAAATCTCACAAGCTTTCTATTTAGGCTAAAAGCAACAAGCGGCAGCTGCTGAAATTATTATTTTAAGGAATATTACTAAACTTTGCCCTACTCTTTTCAAAACTATTATAATTCCATGCAGAAAATATGAATTTGAAACTTAATTCCATTAAGTCTAAACATGTTTTTTTATAGATCAATTATTGATCATTTATTCTATTAATAAATATACAAAATTCAATAGATAAAACATTGAATTATGAATTTGAAAAAGACTTACCGTAGTGCCATTTATTTTTGAATTCGTAACTTCCAGTGGATGTGGACTTTCATTCCGTTTATAGGTGCATTTTTCATTCATTAATGCTATCCGTTGATCCGTTCCCAATAAATGAATGGTTTGATCAGAATTGATTTGTTCAGTGTTGTAACTCCAATTATGAAAAGGAGATACTGATTGTAGCTCATCTTTCAGGTCCTCAGCTTTTGGATGATAACAACAGAGAAGATTTTTCAACGGTTTTCCATCCATTACTAGACGCTTATTAATGACCAATGTGATTACAATTCATGTCAAACCAAAGGCACAAGTTTTATTTTATCTACAAAAAATATTACATAATTAAATTGCTATTGAATTGTCACTTTATCAACATGCGTCATTAAAACACAATAGTATTTCCTAATACTTTAATTTTTTATTTTCATAATGTCTTTCTGTTATCATTTATCCTTATCAATATTATATTATCAGAGTAATATGATATTATCTGTTAGATAGCTTTAGGAATTTGACCAAACTTAAGCATATTCAAATTCTTGTGATAAGCCAGTTAGCTCTGATATCAATGGAACTTATCTGTCAAACATAAGAAATCATTTCCATTCACTGTAAGAAACAAATGATTATTATTACTCTCATTTAATTTAAGAAAATTTTATGAATTTAAGAGTATTTAATCTTTTCAGTTTATTTTAAACAATTTGTAAGAATTTATTTACTGATTTCATCACTGAACAGTAGCATTTTCAACAAATATAAAGTTTTTACCTCAAAATGTTTCAATTGAATTGTTTAATTATTTAATTATTTAACTCAAACAAATTCTTTCAACAAAATTTTCAAATTTCTAAAAATAAAACATTTCATATATTTAAGAAATTAAAGCTTTTAATATAAATATAAATAGTTTTTATTGAATTGTTATCATTAAAAGCTGAAATTATTCAACTATTTCATTGAGAAAATATATTAAATATTAATTAGTGAAAGATATTATTTAACTATTCTTCAAATATTTCTCGAATCTATTCTTACTAATCGAGGAAAGAACTAACGAATTACGAATTTATCGAACAAACTTAACAAATCATTGAACTATAACTGAAAGAACGAAATTAGGACAAAGTAATTAACGTTTACTTATATTAATACTTTACATTGTTTTTATCAGTGTAAACTTTCACAGCTTTATCAAAATTTGTTTTATTTTTTGTGTTTCTTCAACTCTTTCTTCACCTTCAAAAGTTTCTTTAATTATTTTCTAAAGTGTATAGTTTCTTCGTTAATTAAAACAATGCTTAAATGAAATGAAATGAAATTTAAACTGTAACAATTTGAAAAATGATATGGAATTTAAAGTAGTTACTGAAAGATTGAATAAAAATCTATTTAAAAAAAAAGTAAATATTGTTGAAAAATGATAATAAACAAAAGTTTGAAAAAGATTTCAAAGTGATAAAAACAGCATCGGCAATAACAACTGGAAGAAATAGAAAGAAGATAAGCAAAAATACTTACTGCTGGTAATGATGATAGTTTGCCGCGGGGCGCTTATAATGTATCCAGACAGTTGTTGCTTTGTTACATCACGTTACATTGCACCTTCATAACACCTCCAATTAAACTCGTTTTTATAGTTCTCAAAGAAGGATAATCTAGATTTTATTTTAAATTTAAATTTATTATTTATATGCAAATTTATTATTTATATTTAAATTTATTATTTATATGAATAGATGATAAAATTATTTTATATATGAAGACAATAATATAATTAAACGATAACTGAAATAAGATTTTTATTAACAAAAGATGAGATTATAAATTTAATCCAATTATTGATAATTTATCAAAGGATCAGTTATAGATAGCCTTTTTGTTTACGTTCAAATGCAACAATAATTCATTATATCGACCATACACATATTAATTGCTTTTTGTTTTGTTTTGTTTATAACATTGATGATTAAAAGGAATTATTTTAAATCGCTACTTTCTATAATCATTTTTAGAAGCTAAATTTGGTTCAATGAATGAGCGCAACTGAAGCAATTTCATTTAAGTTAGGAGCAGAAGTCATTTTGTTCACGACATTTCTAAGTGAAAATTTAATAGTTTAATTGATATAAGTGATGAATGATTATAGTGATAGAATAGAGTATTAGATTGAGTACTATAGACTAAAGATTAATGCTTTATAGAAGATGAATGAGATAGTGTTAGAATAGAGTATTAGATTGAGTAATACAAAGTAAAGATTAATGCTTTACTTCAAAAATCAGTCAATATGTGGGATAGTGTGAATAGTTGTATTTATCATCAACAGAGAATGATCTCATCTAAGGAAATCATATTATCATTTTGAACGATAAAATCTGACGAATTATACGACACCACAAAATTCAACATCACTTTTAAAGTATTTTGTTGAAATCATTGAATATAATCAAACTTTGATATGTCAATTTCTATTTTAAGTGCTATTTCGATATTATTGACATATTATATAACAAAATTTGCATATATGTTACAGTAAGTAAATCGGTTTTGAATTTCATTCGAATATTATTTTATTTCATACGGAATGCTGAACAGACCGGAAATAATTAATCCAATAAAATGAGCAAATGCGTATAGCAGCACGATGTAAAATTAAATCTTAATTATCGTTTGTTAAGTTTAATTAATAGTTATTTTTAACATAAATATATCATCCTTAAAAGTCGAAGAAGTTCCATAGAAATGCTTAACGAAGAAAAATAAATGGCAACTGAAATGAAAAGTAATACAATGTTATTATTACCAAATATAAATGGAATAATAATCTTTTAGAATTTGTCAATAGTACGGGGGAGCAATCAATTATTCAACAGTTGTTTCGGCTATTTTGGGAATGGATATTTTTATTACGGATATATTCTCCACTGGTATTTCTTCTGATGTCAGTGGTATGTCCTCTGGCGGATGTATTCGTTTCAATTTCTGCAATAGCATATGTGGTTAAAACTATAAAGATAAAATTTTTTGAAAATCCATCAATTTCAAACACATGTTTTGAAATCTATAATTTAACGGCTCAAATTTAAAATATTATGCTATAATTACAATATTGAATATGTCAGATATATTTCAGTTTTTTTTATTAATTTATTCATTTAGTTAAAGTAATTCTCAGCCGGGTTACTTGTTAGTAAAAAATACAGCTCATAATAGAAGACTAAATATTATTTTAATATCTTCTAACAGTAACAAGTAATTCGAAAATAATGCTAAGGTTTATTTTAAGCTATAATCATTTGATCGGAATTATTATATAAAAATGATATCAGTCGTTTTGCTCAGGTACTGTCCCATATTAAGCATTTTATGTCAAACTCAGTTATTCTAAAACAATTCGATCAATTTCGCTAATCAGCTCAATCCAAAAAGCGCTCTATGCACTTCAACAATTTTATCTCATACTATTCGATATACTTTTTGAAAACTTTTACCTGTTCATTTGGCAAAATGTTTGAGCTTTCAGCAGAAGTAATATGAAGGAGTATGCCATCGACAACATTATTGCTGGGAACAATATCCTGCTTATCCTGCACTGATTTTATCGATTCATTGCTCAAATCATATGATTGTGATTGTGAACCTCCCATAATCTTCCCTTATCCAATTTTAGGTACTTAAAAATAAATTTTACTTTTAATTAAATAATCGACGAAGGTAACAGAAGATATTCGTTATATCATATATAAAAATGGAACAAAGATTTTCAAATTCTAATTCAAGCATAAACATTATTCTGAATTCCTTCAATGTTAATAGCAATCTTATCAAATTTCAATCATTTCGAAATGCTAAAAAAACCATAAAAAACCGTATGGTTTTTTTAAACTGTGAATAAACCGCAAACTGTGAATCTGTCATAATTTTCCCTTATCAAATTTCGGAAAATTTAAAAATACAGATGAAGTGAATATATGAAAAACTGAAGCTGCTCGGTTTTATTTCGTAATCGTTGGAAGCAATTTACAAATTTAGCCAGGATAATTCTTCCAAGAATTCTGGACTTATAACAGAGAATGAATCATTTCTCATATCATGTCAGAGGTCAAGTAATGAGAAATGAATTAAAATGTTAGCTGATTTTTGAAGATATCACTTTTATATTTGAATAATGCAAATTTTGCTTAACATATAAATCATTCCAAACTATTAACGGCAAACAGAGCGCTTTATATAAGAAGCATCATGAAAAGCATGGAAAATGAAATTTAGTGATAACATGGCATAAAGCATTGTGAAGTTTTATTTTCAACATGACAAAATTTTCCTGAAGAAATTTCGAGCTTCACGATAGCAATAAATGATGATTCATTGACGTTATCGAGAATGGGATAAATCATTGACGTTATCGAGAATAGTGATAAACGATGATTCATTAACACTATCAACTAGAAAATAATCTATTCTCCGTCAATATTAATGTATCGTTTCAAATTTGCAACTGTAAATACATTATGAAGAAAGCATTCACAACTAATCATATACAAATAATTCGTTATGATTATTGAATTAACAGTAAAAGAAAGCTTAATTACAAAAAATTTGATTGGCCTTTGATGGTTTTTCTACAATTATGCAACAACTGGGTGTCAACTTCTTGCATATTTTCAGTTAACGCAGAAAACGTGTCACTTCCTTATCTTCCGAACCTTTTGAACTTATTTTTTGAGAAGAAAAAATCTGCGTTAACCGCTTAATTTAAAATTTCACTATCATAATTTGATTGCTTCCCATATCGTAATGAACAGAAAAAGAGACCCGTAAAACTGACAAATAACAGAGTAGAAGAACTGATCAATGTTGCAATCGAAAAACTGATATGATATGAGGAGGTCGTATTTATCAGTTCCAATATGATTAAAACAAACAGTGTAAATCGATGACTAATATAAAAAATGCGCTAACTTAAAATTTTTGATGTCATAGACAATAAGGTGAGAAATTGCTAGGACACAAATTGGTATAATTTTTAAAACATGTAAACTGTGATGAATCATAAATAAAATAATGAATCATATGAAATTAATCAAAGATCACTGCTTATACATAACTTTCCCTTTCTGGAAAAAAGAAGTTAAAAAGCGAATTTTATTAAAAATATTGAAAAGATTTAACTATTCATGTATAGATATCATTTGGCTCAAAATGTATGTTATGGATATTTCCGCACAATTATCATCATTCTATACAATAAAAAATAGAAAATATGTGAGCAACACAACATCACCAAACTCAGCAAGCTATATGATTGAACTTTAAGAAATTTACATACTGTGCAGACTCTAACTGATACACATATACACACATACATACGTACATATAAATATTAACATTCATACAGCCATACATTATTGCATACATATTTTGTTGTGAATCATAAATACAAACATTGTTATTGTTTCATTACAACAAACATATCCTATTGAAGTTATGCTTGTAAAATTTTATGAAAGTAAGATAGAAGATAATTACCTGAGAATTTGTTTCACCTGAGAATCTATTCCACTAGGACTAAATAACCGAAAAACAATGCAACTAGCATTTAGAGGTAATAGCATACATGCATAATTGGCATGTCAATGGAAATTTATCATTCTGGTCTTTGGCTAATTTACTGCTCTCTCTCTCCCTCTCTCTTTCTCTCTACTTTCATTTGCAAAACTGAAATTCTTTTAATTAAAAAAATTTAAATTTTGAAAATTAATATAATTTTCGTGAAATTTAGTTCTCGTAAAAAAAAATGCTGAATTGTGGAAATTTTATAAATTGTTGAGTTTATTATCAGTTAGTGATAAATACAAATTTATCATAAAAATATTCATTGGCAACAATGCTAGTAAGCAATTCATTACTTACACACTCAACATGAACTTTCACCTTTTCATTTCTCTTTTTTAATTAATTTTAGAGAATAAATAGATAGAGAATAAGTGCAAGTTATCAAAATATTATCTTATCAAACTGCCGATAAAATACTAATAGTTGCAATTCCTGGCACGAAACATCACTTGGCCATAATTCTATTTCATGTAATTCTCCTTCTTGTCTTCTATTATCATCTAGTGATATAACTATTGTTAAGTGCTATATCAATAACGCAGTATTTCAAATTTAAAGCCAAAATTTAAATTCATTTTTATTAAATGATAATATCTCTTTTACATATATACATTGAATGGAAAATTTGCTCAAAATTCTCGTACGAGGGGTGAAGTATTTTTTGATGAATAAATATTAGCTGTTACTAATTATGCTTGTAAGTTTTATTCATCAAATTATCAGAATTGGATATAATCTCAATCATACAGATAATATCGATGATTACAATACATTATGATTGGAACAAAAAAATTTCGATTTTAAATTATTGTTTGAATGTCTTTAATTCTTAAACTTTATTTATGAAATTAATCTTCAATCACAGAGCTTGTGATAAGATCTGATATAAAAAATGATCCTTCTATATTCATTCTACAGGCATTCCTTCATCATTCTAAACTATTCTTTATGTTATTTCAAATGTAACTGTCAACTTAAACATTTAATAAAATAACTACAATACACAACTTTAACATCCTGAATTAAAATTAAATTTCGGCTCAATTTTAACTTGGAATTAATAAATTTATTAACTTCACAATCTAATTTTGATATATTGTTGAATTTCCTCTTCCCGATCATCTCATATTTCTTCGTAACTCTTACAATCTTCTCACTAGTGATATCATTTCCATAAGATCGAAAAGGAAAATCGATCAAAGAAACCATTAAATGGTTACGCTACCGATCTATCTAATAAACGGATAAAAATGAAAAAAATATGATAATTAGAGTTCTTCCAATAGATTACAATAATTCAAATGAATTAGGGATATATGAGAAAGTAAATTTATGAGTTTATTTTATTAAAATACATGGCTGAAAAAGGAATTTCTATATTCCGAAAATTCTCGATCATATGACCTTTGACTTTATTATCTATCCTATTAAGAAGCTTTCAATTTTTAGCCCTTTAATGTTACAATTTATATCACAAATATAAGATTAGAAAAGCAAAGTTTTGTTTATGGAATGTTACTGTAAAGTAACAATATAATTCAAATTTAAAATTCTATCAATTTGGGATTGAAATTTGATGAAAAGAACTGCCTGCCATTATCCATCAATTCCTTGTAATCAATAACTCCAATAACTCATTCTAAAGTCTGCCATATATATTAACTAACCTAAATTTTTTTAAAAAAAAAAGCCTAAGTTTATAAATACTTTTAAAATTTCTATTTACTAATTCCGTACAATTTGAGATTTTTAGAAATCGAAATGCTTTATTCATGGCATTCCAAAAAATTGATTGATATCACTTTTTGATTACAATCATTACCTTTTATTTAACAATTGTATGACGCACGCTTATCAATCAATGCACGACTGTCAAACAATGCTATCAGTCTATTGCGGGACATTAATCTTCGAAGAGTATTTTACGCCGATCCATTACTTTCCTCCAGGGAATTTTAATCTGATAATATATTGGGATTATTACGAAGAAACAAAGTTGCTGATGAATTAATTAAATTATCAAAATGTATCTGATATCATTGTAATTAATAAATAAATAGTTTTAAAATTTAATCACTTTTAGTGTTGAATATCCATTCCTATCCTAATCTCATTTCATAACAATGTTATAATAGGTCATTTCTTTTTTTCATAGTTTTATTTTTAGAATTTATGATTTTCAATTTAGGCTTAAGATGTTCGAATTCATACCTTACCTTCAGCACGTGAAATTTATCAGTGAAATGATATGAATGGATGAAAGAAGAAATGGCTGAGAAGCCGCATCTCTTCAATTTCAGGCATCACTTTAGACAAAAATAAGAAGAGATGGTGAAAATATGAGCAGTGAAGAAGATATCACGAAGAAATTTATCTCTCTCTATCGTTCTCCCACCCTTTTCCTTTATTTTAAATAAATTTCAAGGCAACTGTGCTTCTTCCGTTACTTCTCATAATCCTTCTTCAGTGATTGTAATTCTTTTTATTGATTTAATTTTTGCCACATTTGGAATAACAATTTTATGTACAACTATTTCTCATTCTTAAATCTCATCTTTTCTTTTTTTTGAATTATTCTTACATAAACTTCAATTTGAATAATTTGAATAATAAGGTAAATAATTATAGGTCATGCATACCTGAATTCAGTAAGAATATTTCATCATAATTTTATTACAACTCTGTTTTATACTAATTAGACAAATTAAATTATGATAATCGTTATCAATGAGAAAAGAAATTGAAATTCTTCTAATAAGTTATCAAGCTTTATACTCAATTTAGAATTGTTATCATGTTTATTGTTTGAATTTTACTAAATCATCATATTTGCATCTATAGTTCTTCGATTGTTGTAAAGATTAAGATATCATACTGATAAAAGAAAAATAAAAAACGCAAATGGATCACTTTTGATATAATTACGTCTAGGTTATTTACATCTCTGGCATTTAAATTTAATAAAATTTTTTCCAACTAAATTATTCACTTTATATCATATTAAGCATTTGCGATATTTAATTACCACAAGCTATCAGTATGAGCACACTAATTGAACTGACTATGAACAACAATGCAGAATAACATGGTCAATCTTATCGAACGACAAATTTCCTTATTATTATTGCTGATATCAATGATGTACTGCAATGAAGATGCAAAACGATTACATGATGATTTAATGGCAAATTACAACAAACATCGAAGACCAGCTCCAGCAGCTAATAAACCGATAACTATCAAATTAAAATTACGACTCTCACAAATCATCGATGTAGTAAGATACTATTAAAATTCCTGTTTATTCATTCCTATGAGTTTATCCTAAATAAATACTTTTTTCAAGCATCAATTTGCTTTCAAATTTATATTACAGGATATGTCCGTATCTTTTCCTTTCTTTCCTCCTTTCCTCTTCTTAAAATTTTCTTCATATGTTTCAAACGGACGCCAACGTTAAATGATAACGCATGTCACTTCAAACTACTTTAATTGATATTAACACTAATAAAAGTATCAAATTCAATGGAAACTATACTTTTCTGTAGTGTTCAAATGATACCTTCTTTCTTTCTTACACAAAAATTTTCAAATCCTATTTAGCATGAAATTGATCAGATAATGACATGCAGTATTTGGCTCAAACAAGTATGGATAGACAGAAAACTTTCTTGGAATCCAAAAAATTACGGTGGCGTGAGTGTACTGTATGTACCGTATGAAATGATTTGGGTACCTGATATTGTCCTCTATAATAAGTAATAATTTTTATTTATTTGATATTTTTTGAGAGAAATTGAAGATGATAATATAAATAAATTAAATGATATTTATTGATTGATTCAAAACTTTACTTTTTCAATGTTAATTTAAACATTAAAAGTTTATCATTGAGTTAAACTAATATGCAATGTATTTCATTGAATAATAATGGACAGATAAATTAAGATAAAAAGATACCTTACAATTTCATATGACAAAATTCATTTTCGCATTTTTTTAAAACAAATCATTTTTAGTGCTGATAATAATTATAACATAACAATCAGCACAAAAGCAACTCTTCGATACGATGGTGAAGTGACCTGGGAACCACCAGCTATTTTTAAAAGTTTATGTCAAATTGATGTCAGATGGTATCATCTTTTTTTTCTTCTTTACCCGAAATCAATACAATCATCAAACTATTATTTGTTGATCTTTCCGCTGAATAAATTAATAGCGGTTTAATTTCATTAAGAAAGAATGAAACATAAGCAACATTTAAATAAATTCTATGTTTAAAATTAGTAAATATTAACATAAGCTCACTTACAGAATAAGATTAAAAAATAAATAATTATTACAGGTTTCCCTTTGATGAGCAGCGCTGCCATTTTAAGGTAATTGTTTTTCTGTTTTATAATTTATAAATGTTAGAGGGAAAAGTTTCGAATGTTCTTTTTAAAAAAAGAAAGAAAAATCTTTTGAGATTAATTAAAAAAGAACTTATTGACAGTTTGGTTCTTGGACTTATTCACAAGATTTATTGGATCTGGAATTATTAGGCGGTGAGCCATATTATGAGCTTGAAATGAATGGAAATGGTGAAATGGATAATGTCACCATTGTTGAAGATGGAATTGGTAAATTATTTTTCTTACAAATTATAATTATTTCATTTAATAATTTTAAATTTAATATATCTCTTAGAATTTAAAACTGCTTTTATTACTAATAAAAATAAATCGATATGACGAAAAACAATAATGTTTGTTGCACAATTTATTGTTTAGAAATTCAAATATTTCATATTTAATTAACAACATATCACAAATCATTCATTCATTAACAATTAAATTTCAATTGCTGTTGCATGAAATGAGAAAAATATATCATATGGTATAATAAGTGGTTTTATAGAGTGTAGTAATAATAACATTAATCGATCATACTTATTTCCCTCAAACTTTATATATCATATCAGATCTTTCGGACTATTATCCATCGGTAGAATGGGATATCATGTCACGAGTGGCAAAAAGAAGAACTAAAAATTATTCGAGCTGTTGTCCGGATGAAACTTACGTTGATATTATGGTAAATTTATTTTAGCTTTTATATCAAAATTTGTTACTCTTTTCAAAATTCCTCAGTCATATATTTTAATTTTCATATCTTCCGCTTAATGATGCAATTATTTTTTTCCCATAATAAACAATTGAATAAATTAGAAAAACAATTCATTAAATTATTCTAATTGAAAAATGCGCCATAAAATAATATTTTAATTTAAATTATAATTCATAAATTGCAGTATTATTTGGAATTACGCCGGAAACCATTATTTTATACGGTAAATTTGGTTTTCCCATGCGTTGGCATATCATTTCTTACCGTTCTCGTTTTCTATTTACCATCACATAGCGGTGAAAAAGTTACTCTTTGTATATCAATTCTGGTTACCTTAACTGTCTTCTATTTATTGTTGGTTAGTTTATCACAATTCAAAAAAATTTTCTTCAATTTCACCATTTTTTCTTTTATTAGTAAATTTCTGATTAATATAAAAATAATAATTTCCAGACAGAAATTATCCCTGCTACCAGTATTAGCTTACCATTAATTGGTAAATATTTATTATTTACTATGGTTATGGTAACACTTAGCGTAATAGTCACTGTTATATGTTAGTTATCATTTTTGAATTCTTTTTTAATTTATTAAATTTATAAAATTTGAAATGTAATAAATAAGATTGTTGAATAAATGATCATTCATGAAATTATGATTCAAAAAATGAAGATAATTATAAGATTTCGAGATAATTGCGCAATCTTTTCAAAATATGACTATAATCAATCATCAACAATTGCTTCATTGCAAATATTTCTGATCGTCTTTTTTCTCTCACATCCATTTCTATATTATATTCCGTAATGCAGTTTTCATTCCGGAATGATGAAATATAATTGTGATTAGAAGAATATTTAATTTTTAATTGATTAGAAGATTATTTAATTGCTTATTTTTTTTATCTTCTATACATGAGCAGTTCAAATTTTTGAAGAATATTGCTTATTGCTAGCCTTACCTTAATACTGTAATATTTAAGTCAAATTTTTTTAAACTTTAGTGGAAATGATAGAGGTGAAATTAGTAAGAATAAATTACAGCTCTGAATTTGCATTTTCGAAAGCCTACGACGCATCGCATGCCTGAATGGGTAAAGTGGTTTTTTCTTAAAACATTACCCAAAATATTATTTATGAGACGACCAATGAATGATGCAAACGATTTATTTTGTAAAGGTAGGATCAGAAGCGGAAAATTGTATCACTTTTTACTATTAGAGACTTAAATTTAAGAATAAATTCAAGATAGACAGATCAATGATTGGCATAAGATTTATTTAGGCCCTATTGTCAACATTCATAGCATTGAAAAAATTTCAATGACTTGATTTTGAGCCAAACTGAAATTTTTTACTTTCCATTTTCGATTAGTAAAAGGCAATCTTTAAAGTTTTCCAGAACAGAAGCAGTTATTAAAATATCATTTGTAGCCATCGAGCAGGCGAAACTGATATTCTTTTTCTCGAGAAAGGGAGTCAAACATAGCATTATCTACAATTAACTTTATAGATGAACGGATAACAATGAACTATCATGAACATACAGTGAGTGGAGATGGTGGAAGTTTGATTCCGACTGAATCGAATGAACAAATTCAGAAGATATACCATTCACCCCATGTAGTAAAAGCATTTGAAAATATCTGCTTTATTGCCGAATTGCTCAAGAAAAAAGACAGAGATGCTAAAGTGTGTAGTTTTCGGTCGTCTAATTTTCTTTGTCACGAAGATTCTAAAAGCCTGACTGGATATGTTCTAGGAGACCTGAATGGATATTTTCAAAGAGGGCATCTTATTATAGTTTAGACATTGCAATAGCAATATTATAAACAAGCCAAAAATTTACGCCATATCATGTTGGTTAACTGATAAGAGGTCATTTGAAAGAATGAGTGAATAAAACGAAATGTTGAAATGATTTCAATATTTTAACAGTTACTAGCTGCAAAAAAAATCTTGACTACCCGAAGTCTTAGAGAATTTATTTCTTTAATTTGGAATAAATTCAGATGGACGAAGATTGGAATTACGTTGCAGTGGTACTAGACCGATTATTTCTATTACTTTCTTCAATTGCATGTTTCGCAGGAACCATTACAATTCTTCTTCAGGTAAATTTAACTTTCTAGGATTTTTTAAATCTTTTAACCGATGGATGTAGAATTAATTTTCTAAGCCTGAACTTAACTAATGGAATACATAAAAGTATAGGTGTGTATTTGTTAGGCTTAAATCAAGCACAAGCCTAAAATACATTTGTTTCTTATTACCACGCTAATGTCTGCATTAAAACATTTCTTATTGCAGGCACCAACACTCTATGACAGTCGACAAGCCATCGACTTGCAATATCGACCCACAAATATTACTTAAAGAAGATACGGAATATTTCTGCAACACATTTATCACTAAATGCTCTCTTTTCATATTTCCGGACAGTTTTTCAAGCTTACAACATTTTGATAAAAATTTATCGATAACAACGCACACTTCTACATATATGGAATATGATTTAATAATTAGATTATGATTTTTCAACTATGCTAAGGAAGTAAGAAACTTTTTGATAAAGCTAAATTAATTATTATACAATTATTTCCTGAAAAGAATCAATAATTAGGACTTTCTGAATAAAAACAAAGCATCTATGACATGTATAATATTAAATAAATGATGAAAAAGGAACGGCATTGCTATTTTTGGTTCGTTCTTCCTTTTTCCGGTCGATGCAGGCCTTTCTTTATGGGATTGACACTGCATTTCAAAAACGGATGAGAGAAATGAATAATTAGCGAAAAAGAAAAAACAGAGAAATCAATTTCTTAATTTTATCTTTTGGTTTTTATGCCATTCAACTTCAGTAATTCCAACTTCAAACTTTAAATTGCAATCAATTATATAACTTTAAATGTAAGTGATGTAAGTGATATTGATTGATTCATTCGAGAGATACAGTAATCAAATGATGCCATATCCAAACAATTGGTAGTAAGATGTTAGAAAGCGATCGGTAAGGGAAGTAATAGAACGGAATAAGAATAGGAATTCTGTTTCTTGTTTGATTAACATTCATTTCCTGAAATTACAATGGTAATAATCTTCCTAACTTTCTTAACTCAATTGAACCGTATTATCCAGCAGATCAATTCTTCGCATTTATCATTGAGATTCATTCTTTGTAATATTACAGAAGAATAAATCATTTTTAAATTATCCGCTGATAGTGAAAATAAATCTTTGTATGCTAAATGCCCAAAATTAAGGAATTTTTAATTTGCATTGTATTTAGTTGAGTTTCTCGATTGAATTAGAATATAATTGAAATTAGAAGAGTTAACTGATAACTGAAGCGCGAAACGGTGAAAATGAATTCATCACACTTTATTGCATTACTGATAAATTGTTTTAGGATAATTATTAATTAGCTAAAAACAAAAAAAGCAATTATTTTTATTCATATACTTCACTAATTTAATTCAGTGTATAAAATATACGAAATATAAAAAATTCATAAAAATCAATTGAACTCAATTGAATTTGTGATAAAAAGAAGAAAAAAAGATTGGAGGAAGAAAGAAAAATAGAGATCCCTTCTTTAATAATTATCACTCATAATGTAAATCTTCAACGATGTTGTCCAAGTCGAAAGTTTAATGCATCAGTAAATTCGAATAAACTAAGGCTTACTGTAGTAAAAGTATGAAGAATTATCCATACTTCTTCAAACACTTCAGAAAGAAGGAAATGCAAATGAAGCAATTATGCATTTGTTGATGATATTTTCACTGATTAGTTTCGGAAATGCAATAAATTAATGATTAAGGAAAGGAAAACAAATTTAATTTCAGCAAGGTTATATGTTATTATCTAAAATTATTTTTATTTGACCCTTTTAGTATATATTATGAAAATGCATGTTGATTGAAAGAACATTCTGATGACCAATATCTGCATGTGAAATTTGCATATTTGTAAGTAAATTCAATTTGCAGTTTGCATATTTGAATTGCTTATTTTCACTAATTAATGCCCATATGAACTTCTTCAACAATCGTGTAAGGGCACATTCGTGTCAATTTAGCCATAATGAAAAAATGTATATCCTATTTACACTGCTAACAATTTTGTTTATTACATGTAAATCAAAAACTTTCAGACTAAAGTGATTTTGTCATCAGACACTAGCGCTTGTTGAAAATGGAATATGTAATAATTGTGTGATGGCAATATCCCGAAAGTATTTCTTTCAAACATGTTTTATATTCCATTTTTTCTAAAGTGATTTTGTCATAGGACATAAAACACAACATATTTTATATACATCAAATATGGCTAATTGGAAATGTTAAAATCAAATTTCATCATATGATCAAATTTACGTACGATTTTCTATTTTTAAAACTTCAGAATATTTCAAGAAGTTAAATGTACTTAAAAAAAATTTACTACTTTTGAATATCATTTAACTGTTCGATTCGATCTAAACATTTAATCAATGAAAGGCAATAATGAACGATCGCAAGGAAAAAGATCGATGCAAATAATTTTAAAAGAATAAGCAACTGATCTTTGCATTTATTCACTGCAACAATTAATGAAGAGATAATTCATAGAAAGGTCAAGATAATGTAGTTGACCTAATATCACTCATCTCTTTTATTTCCAGTCATTTCTTTCTTTTAAAATCTTCCTTTCAACTTACAAATTTGCTTAAATTACTTACAAAGTACAATTTATTTCCTGAAAGTTACGAAGTGATAATTGCTCAAGCAATAATTCATTGTCTTAATCTCTTAAGAAAATGTTGTTACAACCAATTTCTATCAAATAAAATTAAATGAATGAATTGTAATTCAAACTATAACAAAGCAAATCGATCCTATCTCCTTTTACAACAAATTTCTCTTCACCTTTCATCTCCTTTCCATTCTATCATTTGTAGTTATCAATAAATGCAACACTTGTCCAATGTATTAATATTATTAATGTAATGAATCGAAATCACTTTATTAAGACAAACCAAATTTGCTAATGTCCTTTCGTGTTTATTGTTTTGATGTTTAAAATGAAGTGAAAATAAATTTGAAGTGTAACATTTTGAATAAAATGACAGATAGGTATGTGTTGTAGATTAGCATTAACCAAGTTGATTAAAAGTTTGCTTGTCCAATTTCTTCACATCATCTCAATATCATTGATTGGTCAACAAACATAAATAACCAATGAAAAGAGTCCTCCTCCCTATCTGTTTTCAACTATCATTATTATTTCAACGACATCGATCCTATTATCATCTATTATGTTCCCGTAAATAATACTAATATTACACTGATTCCGATGAAAGGATGATGTTTGCTGAATATGTTTAACGTGGACGTAGAACGTGATACTTTTCAACGTGAAGATGCAATAGCAATATTTGTCCATTCATTCGTACGTGCAATACATTGCTATGGTTATTTTGTAATCCTTCTGTACATAGCAATGAAATATTCGTGTTTACTGCATTCATTTTACATTTGTCCCAGTCGTATATTCTATAACAAGCTGAGTAAAGTTTGCATATACATGCATACAACATACTGTCTTACATATATCTGCAGTAAACATGCTTAATGCAAACACACACATATTCCTACATTCATCTGTTAATAATAATGTCTTTTCGAACACATACATACATGCATGCACATACATATATACATACAGACACATACGAATAAACATCTCTTACCAGAATCACTCCAGTTGTGCCTGCACGGCCTTTGACACATCTGAATTTTATGTGTGTATGTATGTGCTTTACTGGACCGCTGTCTTAAGGTGAACTTATTGATTCGTGGTAGTAAGCCTGGTCTTGCTTTCTGCTTCTTCCAGCTTGTTTGCTGTTATTTTAATGCCATGAGAGCCTATGTGTGCATACATACACACGCACACATCCACGCATATGTGTGATAAGTACGCATATACGTATCTGTCTGTGTGTCTATGTGTTTCTGACGTAAATTAACGGACTGTTCGAAACAACTTTTGCAGCAGTGGTTCATTTCACCATATCAGATTATCATCTATTCCAATGCTGCAGTTTCACTTTCATTGTCATCCTATCACTGATAATGTTTATTATTATACTCACCGTCCTTTACTATTATCATATTTATCGATTTAATTATCACAGTTATTTTAAGCTATTCTCATTATCAGCGAGAGCACTAATAACCAGCGTTTTATATATGTAGATTATTCATAAATAATGATTATGTATATTTCAGTATGAAAGATCGGCCCAAAGAACAAATGGAAGGAAGGGAATGACAAGCAGAATGATTTGGTCGTCATTATGAGGATTTGTCGTTGCGCTGTCTTCTATCTATTACCACCGTGCGCATAAGTCGTAGCGTTTACCCTCTTGTGTAAGAATTTGTTGCCATGTGCTCTCTACTCTGGTTTTGATGGATCAAAAAACATGCTGAAATTTTTGCCATTACTAATACTAGTACTATTATTGCTATCCACAACATAGATCGTAGTGCCAACAACACGTGATAATTGTCTCCGGAAGAGACGCACTTTCAACGAATGGCTGCCTGTACTCTTGCTAAGGTTCGTTTTATTTTTATTTTCTCATATTGCTAATTAAAACCATCGATTATTTTATATTTCTGTTAAAAATCATTTCCATCATATTAGTTATTATTGCTTGCTTCATCATTTTACTCCGTTACGATACCACCTAATATTGCTGCTGCCTATTAAGCTCATTTATTCCCACTCATTGTGACTCTTTCCTCTAAATTGCTGTCCAATTATTTTTATAGCATTTAACAGTTATTTATGGTGTTGAAAAGTGCCAATAAAGCGAAGAGATATAGGATGATTGCATGTGAGAGGTTCATGTATTCGTCGATTTTTTAACTTTCGATTTTGATTTTCTCTTATTTAAATTGTCTTTAAAATTAGCTTTTTAAATCTTTGTTAATTTTGTAGATCCTTCAGTAACTTGTATCTTTTATTCTTTATACTACTATTTCAATAAGTTGTATGTCTCGAAAACATTAAAAGATTCATTAATTGAAATGGCATTAAAAGATTTGTTAACTAAATTCTACTTCTTGAAAGTGGAATAACTATGTAGTGATTTTCTGATTTTCTCTTTGCACGATTCTGAAGCACATTAAACATACTTCATTCTACAATATATTCGTTTTCCTTACAGTTCACCTTTGTTCCTTATTGGGAAATAAAAATGTAGTGCGATCATCTAAGATACATACTCATTATACATATATGATTTTCTGTGATTTTCTTTTTGCACGATCCTGGAGCAGATTAGGCATGCTTCATTCTAGAACATTTTCCTTACAGTTCACGTTGCTCCTTATTGGGAAATAAAAATATAGTGCGATTATCTGAGATATATATATATATGCATAAAATTCTAGAGAATTGTACTTGCTTTTTTAGGTCCTCTCTTAATGCAGTAATGCTTTATCCTAAGTATGCAATTAATCAATGATGCAGTGGTTCCGTACATTTGATAAATCGAAGATTTAAACTCACCCCTAAAAAGTTATTAAGGATTTTCCCTTAAAAGAGAAAAAAGATCATGTTTGGAAAAATCTAAGATTTGATTTCTTAAGAAGAAAAACGCAAAAACAATTCATAACAGGTACATTTTACGACTGACGAACATATTATTCCTCAATAATAATAACAGCTCGAAGTCACAATTCAAAAAAAGTAAAATAAAGTAACAGTGAATTGTATATCCTCTTGTCATGTCTTAACGGACGATTCTTTCCTCTTTTTTAACTTTTATACATTGTTTGATTTATAAGTTATGGATAGAAAAGATGCACTTGATGTAGAGGAATTCAGAAAATATATATATATGTATCGGCTAAGGGCTTTTGGATTATAAACTGAAAGCAAGTCTGCTCTGCATATATGTATGCATACAGATTTAACATACAGTCAGTTAAAGTAGTTTGCTGCAGAAACATTATTCAAAATGCTAGCTGGAAGGATTTTGGTTTCTTGTTAATCAGAATGGTTTATGAACTAAATACTTCAAACTCAACTGTTTCTTATATATACAAAAGGTTGCGTGCTAAGCTAGCTGGTAAAGTTGTTCTTTACAAAGTAACTTGCTTTCAGCTCGATTCACTATCTATGAGAATCGCTCAGTCAGCTCCGCTCAAAACGCTTAAATATTTTCGCATTGCTGTTCCACAAGCTCTGACTGGCCAAACTCTTGTTGCATTTTTACAGGTTTGCTTTTTCTTTTAATTCACGATAAATTTTTATATTCGTAAGTAGGCAGTATTGTTTTTTTTTTAATTCTGGCGTGTCATTTTGACAATTTTTGAGGATTATTGCAGGCATAGGTTAGATTGAAGTAATTTAACAATTTCATGAGATAGTTTGTTTAACATTTGGTACCCTTAATCCTCTTTCAGAAATTCCATATATGGTATGGTGTCTCGCTGCTAACGCTGGGAGAAATGCTGCACTGCACGATCGCTCGGTCTAATATGGTCTTGGGTGATATAATCAATGCAAAAGAGCTTTTTCGCTCGCAAAAATTTTTCTCCCCCTCTCCTCCTCCTTTCTTTTCCCATATAACCTACAAAAAGAAAGTTGATTTTTGAACCATGATTTCTTTCTCATTATGCATCAGAGAGATGAATTGAGAAATTTCAGGAGTTGATGACATTTGATGATCTCGCGGATGCATTACATTTGGCAACTTTACTTCTTCAGCACGGTTACATATTTCCTGTGATCGAGCATTCACTGTTTGTCAAGGACGATAATACATTATACAGATTGCAACTGCCATATTTCTGGCCTTCACATGCTACCCATACTGATAACGTAGAATATGGTAAAATTTTTCATTGATTATTGAAGGTTATCAATGACATCAATCACCGTTTAATAATGAGTACTGTTTTTTATTTCACATTTTACCTTATCACTTTGTGCGTTTTAGAATGCTGGAAGATCTTTATATCCGTTGACGAAGTTTAGGGAGAAACTTCTATTGAGAAATGAAATCTAGAAAAACTGTCGATGAAAGCGAATGTGTATTGTTTTCAGCAATCTATCTTAATAAACGATTAATGCGAAATGAACAGAAGCATGGCCTGGAAGAAGATGAAATTGAAGCATATAATAAACTTCTTGAGCTTCTTGGTCATATGTGGGATTTTATTACTATTCAAGCAGAAATGCAGCTGAAAATTCAGAAGGTCCATTTGTCATGATACTAACTGTATTTTTGTTGCTTTATCATTCAAATTACTGGTTACTAAATTTAAAATTTTTAAATCGTTGAAATCACTACTAAATAGATTTGAATTTTAACTTCATATTATGAAATCAATTGGAAATGTTGATATTATTAGAAATGATATCGGTATTGGCGACCATGATGCATGCTGGCTGGAGCAAAAATCGGTGTTATAATTAAACTCATTATTGAGCAGCTTACCGTTAGACTTATTGAAGAGTAATAATTTTTCGATTATCAAAGTGAACGAAGGGTTTGAACGAATGTGTTTCAGGAAAAAAAAAAGAGCGATAAAGTTGTATATGACAGTGAAGAAAGAGCATTTTGGAGGACTCGAAGGCCTGGACAAGCAAATTGTCTCGAGCAACACATTCAGGTTATCGTTTTATCCAAAAGAAAAATTATAGAAAACCTTGGGCTTCTTTTATTCTGAAATTTGGTCTGAAGTGTTATCCTTGGACATTTTAAATATGTGCCATTTCTTAATAATTATCGAACAAAAATTAAATTGAAACTATGATTGTTTATCATCTGATAACAGTTAAGTCAATATTACGAAAATAGAGCTTTTACATCTGTATTTCAATTTCGATAGTAAGAAAACCTTTACTAACGGAAAGTTTCACTACATCGAGATGTGTCTCCCTAGCGCTTTTGAGCACTGTATTTTTTGAAGTTACACGGTTTCAGAAGAGAGAAAAGAAATTACGAAAGTGCACTGCTACGGTTTATCGAAGAGAACTGGAACGATTGAGATTCACTTTGAAAACGAAACCATGGCTAAAGGCTATGAAAGCAAGTGAAACGTAATCATTTACTGTGTCTTTTTAACTTTGTAGTTTTTATAAAATAAAAAAACAAATGAAGGAAATGAGGTTTGCTTTTTGACTTGAAAAGGAGTGAAATGCTTGATTTCCTGTAAAATATCACTATGTTAAGGAATTTTTTCATCTCATTATTAGTAAAAAAAAGATGCAGATAGAAAATGATATGAAAGCAAGTGAAACATTTACTTATTTTTTGATACCGATTGAAATAGCTTAGAATTGAATATTCTTTGTCTGTTACAGTTAATATGCTTTAATGCAGCCGCGTGCTGTTAAAATAAAGATATCAAATGACGCTATAAAATTTAGGGTGGTGTCTTGGTGTGAACAGTTCCATAACTATGATCCTTTTATATCAGCTCCACAACCTAGTAATCCGTGGATATCTGATGACACTAATTTATGGGTGCTAAATACCGACTCGTAAGTTTTGTATTAGCTAATAGAGAAATAATTTCACTTAAAAATGTATTATTTTGCAGTCAACAAGTATTATTTCCTTACAGTTAAACTGGAAAAATAAAGTGAGAGATATTCATTAATTAAATAAATGAGAGAATTTCTAAAAGTTTTTCTGAAGATTGTATTGATTTTGTTTTCGTTTTATTTCCTTCTTTATGCAAGACCATTATAGGGTAGAAGTACCAACCGAACGACGGGTTAAGCGATGGGGCCTTTCGGTACAAGAACTTGTTCGTGATCCCATTGGGCGACAAGTTCTTGAAACATTCCTAGAAAGCGAGTTCTCCTCTGAAAACATACGGTTTTGGATGGCTATTCAAGATTTGAAGTTTTCTGCAAACGAGCAAGTAGAAAGGAAGGCACAGCATATTTATGAAGAATTTTTATCGTCCGGTGCTCCTTGTCAGGTATGTTTTTTCGACACTTATTAATTACCGGAACTAGTTGCAGTTAGGTTTGTTTTATGATCATCAAATAGGCAGTCGATTTTTTAAAATGCATCGTGCTGTATTTCGTCGGCGGCATCGATTTAACTCAAGCTTGAAAAAAAACTCAAACTCCGAAACTCAAGCTTGTTTTGTATTTTAAGATGGATACTTTCGGAGAAGAGGGCTTTTTAATCATGGCGACGAGTAGTGCCCCCAGTATATAAAATCTTGAAGGGAAGAACTCATTCAGCTCGTACCCGTCCTTAAAAGCATTAACCACTATCATGTGATTAGCCATATTTAGGGTTGTGAATGGAAAGTTAATCAAGAATAAAACCCGCTGATAACCTTTTGTTTCCAGGTAAATGTTGATTCACGTACTCTAGACGCTACAATGAAATCACTGCAGGATAAGTCAGTAGCTAGACGACATGCATTTTTTCCAGCCGAAGAGCATATATTCACCTTGATGAGCAAGGATTCGTATCCACGATTTTTACGTTCCCAAATCTACAGAGGAGTACTTTCGGCAGCTCAGCAACAAGTAATTCTTGTGAAATTAAATCATTCTATGTTATTGTGTTCGAAAATCTGTATGTTCCAGAATTAAATAACTTTATTTTAATAATAATGCGTTGCAGGGTTCAAGACGTCTTGGTTGGCGAAATTTCGTATTTAATATGGGTAACCAGAGGAAGATGCCAGCTGCGGTGAAACAACATAAAATAAGTCGCGATGATAATTCCCGTATTTCACTTCCAAAACAGCTCAGTTCCGATTCACTCTCTGTAGCAAAAGCACAAACACAAAGGTAAAATTTTTTTTGCATTCTTACTCAAAAACCACAAGAAATGACAAGTATACAAAGCAGTCACTAATGCCTTCAAAACTACTTACCTTCGATATACAAAAGCTATCAAGTTGTTGGATTTGTAAGGTTTTTTCAAAAAAAATAAAACATTTCTAGGCTACCAGCAGAATCTTTTGCAACTATACCGAACACATAACAAGAATAAATGCATGGATTATTAGTACTCAAAATCCCAATGGTAGAACGGATGATAATGTTTTAAACGATTGTTCGGCTGGTGCTGGTTTGGTTCCAATTTGTTGGCTGCTTCCGGTGCTATTATTTTCACCATTACCAGTGCTCGGTACAGCGATGAACAGCTGAAGACGTATTTGGGCGATTTCTATCAACCCATTACTAAACAACCTAGTTTTATCACCACTTAGTAGCGTTTTGCCGTCGACGTATATTGGAGACTTTCCAACATTAGATACTTCCACTGTCTTCGCTCGCTCATTTTGTGTTATTTTCAAAATGGCTTGTTTTCGACTGATTGTTGCAACCGGTCCTTCCAGAGCCAAATTAATATCAACCTGAAGGTGCAAAACATAGTTTATGAGTAAACTCTGTAATTACACCCACTCAATTTAAAATTTATTTGTGGAACTGTCAGAGTACAGTTCATCAATTCCTCTTTCCT
Organism: Cercopithifilaria johnstoni; assembly: GCA_916381525.1. NCBI lineage: Eukaryota > Metazoa > Nematoda > Chromadorea > Rhabditida > Onchocercidae > Cercopithifilaria > Cercopithifilaria johnstoni. Next base: position 104,670 of record CAKAEH010001647.1, on the reverse strand, counting down.
GTTAGTATTATTAGTATTAACTGATTAAAGTACAATTCAAATTAATTCCAAAGATTCATCTATCTTTCCATTGATAGAAGATTCATTTATCTTTCCACTTATTCAAAACTTCGTATTTTATATATATTTCAAATGTGACGCCGTTGGTTAGTATTTCATAATCTACGAGTGCAAGTTTCTATCTTGCATTATTTCCCTTGTTTTCAAACTGATGATGCATAACAGATGACAAAGACAGCTATGCTCAACCAGAGATGTGTTTCTATGTATGGATTTTAGTTCCCATTCTAAAGAACAAGTGATTTTTCTAAGTTGATTATTGCTCCACCACAAAACTGCTCGAGAATCGGAATGGATATGTGATACTGACATGTATTAAGCAGAACCATGCGTATCATGAATTTTGCTTTACATTTTTGTTATTTGCTACAATTACGGTAACAACATACACTATGAAATTGTGTGTTGCGACCTATTAGAATAGTTTCGCCCCGCAGTAAGTAGCGCACAACACGCCCCTTCAAAACACCCCAAACACCCTCGCCCATTTGTGAATCGTCGGATATTCCATTAACAGCTTCAACATGTACCTGGAAATTCACCAAATGAAAAGCTTTGTGCGAAAAATAACATGTAATTATTTAACAGCAATACCTTTATCTTCATTATTTGATTCAAGGAAGGAAAGGATTTGTATTATGAATAAAGAGAAAATTTGCATTGTGGTTATCTTCTGGAGCGACAAATAAAAAATAACTTTTTCCCATTCAAGCCAAGCACGTTCAGCCAAAACTGCTGCTTTACACAAACGCGTTTCTTCGAAACTAATATGACGATCCCAGCCACCATTCCACTCTAGGCTTTGTTCAATTTCTGCAAAATCTAGCACGCGGTTGCTGGTCTTCCTTTGATCTTGTAATAAATCCCAATTTTTCATTTCCAACCAATGTTGCTGTAGGACAGATGCAGTGCGCGCATGATGGAATGCTTCTTTATTCCGTCCCAATACCTGCAAGATGAAATTTTTGAATTTCCTGAATAATCTTTACGAAGATTATTCCCAAATTTTACTACTGGATTTATTTTCGTAACCACTGTAGCTAACTCCGTAATCTTTCTGCGGACTACCTTTTTCATCCCGTCACTACTGTCTACGCTTTAGATCCTGAAGTTGATCTGATGTTAGGAACAAATAAAACTTGGTAAATGGCAACTCGATTTGAACCAGGGAATAAACAAGGGACATAGAAGTTGCCGCCGATGGGGAATTAACTTTAACCTGCTCAAACACTGCAAGATCACTGCCGGTAGTCGTAGAAGGAATGACTGACAACAGCTCTTCTTCCTCAACAGTGAAAACCGTCCTTGACTGCACTGCACTTATCGTCTCCACAGAAAGATCTGCTATTCGTCTCTTTGCGATATTCGAAGCGGCCTGGAAATTTAAATCCATACTGAGACATTGCTAACGATTACGGTTCACTTTTTCATGAATTTTTTTCTGACTAGAATCTAAAATCACGAAAAATCAAGATTAAATGGAATAAATTTGTCCAAATAGAAGTTTTGAGCGAAGTCATATGGTATTTTATTGACACTTCAAATACCAAAAAGATGCGTTCATAATTCCAATAACTCATTTTATAATCTTCTGATCTATCAAAAAACTTATTGCAATCCTGAATAAAACAAGTTTAAAATATGAATTTAACACTTAAAAATAAAATAGTGGGGCACACCAAATATACTAGTGAACAATATTAGATGTGTAATAGGGAAAAACAGTGAAAAACGTTTGTTGTGCTCCAGCCTCACATCTGTAGATTAATAACTAAAATTATCTAACAGATTGTGTAGTTGCTAAAGTAAACAGACTATGTATCATTATAGCTTGGCTGGCGAATAATAATATTTGACGTCTAAGCGTTCGGTGAATCAATTCACAACTGGTAGTAGGTTGTTGAAAGTGATTACCTCAACTCAAATCATCAATTTTACTTGTATATTCTTGTAAAACTTTAATGTGAATTAAGGTAGAAAAGAACGCTATAAAAAATATGAAAGAAATGGAACAACATCAAAAATTATCCAATAGATTGTACACTACATCACATCCAAAAAGGAAATATATTGAGGAGATGAATCACCTATCTCGAAAGTAAAAGTTCGCATAATAAGCGATCGTATCCTAGTGGTAGTGAGAGCACTGAGCTTGAAACCTAAGCAATTTTGATGGGTACCAATTAGTCAGTAAGGTTAGCGAAAAAATTCCCGACCTGTTTTTTTCTTTACGTGAGCAATAAGTTACATTCATATTTCTTCAAAGTTCAATCAAAAAAGAAAACCTCATCGTACAGCAATTCATACCACCTTTCTTCAATCTCAGCTCGAGTAAAGGGTCGTGAAAAAAGAACGGCTCCATGAACAGCAGCAAGACTGCTTACCTAAACATTTTGTAAATATATTATTGTAGCGACCAATCTTGCTTTAATTGCTTCGGAGATAACTTAAAATCTGATCAAAATAAAGATAAGATTTTTGCGACTTTACTTTAATTGCAAAAGGGATGTTATCGGATACATACCCGAGTAACTGCGGTTATAAGAGCAACATCATCTAGTGCAGTCCATTTCTTCAATGATTCCGTCAACCCGGTACCAAGATTTCCTGCGTGTGGTGCTAAAGTTGCTAACTCTTTTGTTCGTGCTTCTTTACTCGCAGATCGTTCACGTCTTTTCTAAAAAGTTTCCTTAATACATAAATATCCTGATAAGCTAAAAAACTAACCAAAAGTTCAATCAAATCATCATTATATTATCTAAGTTATGAACGCATAAGTTTTATTATTTATGATGTCTGAAGATCTTTGTAAAAAATCTTATTAAAAGAAATGTTTCTTCTTATAACGAGACTTCACTTTTATCTAAAATTTCCGGATTTTCGATTTTCAGTGCTTTGAACATCATCAAGCGCCTACTTTATCAGAAAAAATTACAGACTGCACTTGACAAACAGGTTTTCCTGGAAACTTCTTAAAGCTTTTAACTTCAACAGGAGCTGCAATATTTGTCTCGGTGGTACGCCATTGTCTCTTATTAAGTTTCACTCGGGTTGTCGTCTGAGTTTTTTCCTGCAGTGAAAACAAATAGCTGAAAAACTTGAAATGACTACGTATTTGACAATATTTGATCAGGTGCCTTATTTTTTTATCAGTTAAGCAAACCTATGACGTGATGCCAGAGTTTCCTGATCAAAATGGGATAAAGACCGAAAAGGTGCTCATTCTAAATTAACATCATCGAAAAATCTTCTGGATAAAAAGATAATAAGCGTACCACAAAACGATCTATAGCTTCTGGAGAATGAAGCAACCTTTCAGCACTTGGTCGCTTTCTTTGCACTATTTTAGCCGTAGAAATACTATCAACAATCTCGTCATCAAATTTGGGTTTTCGAATTTCTCGATTGGAACGACGCACTTTCAGTGAACCACTTTCATCATACAAATCTCTAAATTTTGTTCATTAAAGTTATCATTGTCTGCATTTTCATTTTGTCTTACTTTGTTAGCTCATAGAAAAGAATTGATTTCACTTGACTTTCGGCAATGATTAAATTAGTTCTTGAGCTCAATCTTTTATCTACTTACTTGAGAGATTAACCCCAGAAACTCGAAACCATACCATCTTTTACATAACAAACTGCGAAGACTTTGGTTCGTATTTCGAGAATTTAAATCTTCAATCTAGCAGAGCCTTACCATTATTAAACCACGAGAGGTGCATCCAAGTATAGCTTACATTTAAATTACATTTGAATCTTTCAAGAGTTGCAACGAAACTTTAATTCACAGTAGCCGAAAAATAGTTACACTTTCGAGAGAAGTCCCAACACCTCTTAATTTTTATTATTTTAACATTACCTGCTATCTGGAGCGTTAAACTTCACGGTGGACGCCTGAGGCACGGATGGATTGGGCATCGTGGGTTTCCGAGAGGACTCCACTCTGGTTATATCCATTGAAGTCTAAACTACCTCAATATGGTAAAAAAACATCACACAACGCAGAACCCACAATGCAGACCTCGAAATTAACGTTACAATCCCGGGATCGGCAGTATAGATTTCCCAGTTTGCCAATTTCGGTAGTCGACGGCACCGCATTGGGTTCCCTACAATGGTGAAGGGTGATGCTTCATTTTTCCAAAGATCTTTAAGGAACCATTAACAGTATAAGTAGTGCGTGAGGTGAATTGCCACTGATCGAAGATAGTTTTTGAGAAACCAAAATTGTATCTATCATATAAGACTGAAAATTAAAAAAGATGCATCAATCCCGAAAATTACACCAAATGAGTTGAGATGCTGAGTCTTCGTAACTTATTTATTTCTGAGCAATCAACAAAATCAGTTACAGTAATGCATAAACGTTTCAGTGAACAGTACAGAAGATAAAGTAACTTTTCACAGAGAAGTAATTCACAGAGATCGATCGAATACATGGAAGTCATATTAAAAGCAACGAATAATGAATTGTACCGAGTTACTTAGTAACTGGCATGTGATATTTGATGTGATAACACAGTCATCAAGTACTCCATTTGTTCGCAAGCATAAAAGCCATAGCTATATTCGCTACTTTCCAAAACGAGCATTGTTAATCTGAATAAATGAACGCGACATGCAGTATAGGTTCTCAATAATTTCCGCATTATTTTCATGACATAATCCAACTCTTCTAATCAAGATTAATGCTGCATCAATTGCGAGAGTTAATTAAGGATATCACTTGCTTTCTTTATTGCTAATTACGTGTAAGAAAATAAACATATCGCTACGTGATGGAAGTATACTAACTTACTCTTTAAGCATTGAAGCCAAACTATGTTTAATAACCAGAATGCATTCTTGAATGATAATGCTCCTGAACATCCGAGTGATAACAGCTCGTGTATGGAGCCAAAGCCGACCGTATTTGTTCAGATTATTACGGTGTAGAAATCGAAGCCAGAACGATATCACTTCATAAATTGCTGCATATAGAACTCTTTCGGAATCCTAGAGAGTAACATAGAGCTTTAAACATGAAAGAAACAAAGAATTGAACTTATATTTCCCGGACAACAACGCATGCCACTAGTCTGCTGCATCAACGCAATTTTTAAATAATAGTTATGCTCTCGTAACCAAAAAGTATTTAGACTTGGCATCCACTAGCGAAAAACCTTCAGTAAGCTCAAAAAGATTAAGGTTAAAAATTATGGTGTCAACAATTAGAAAAAGCATAATTCCAATGCCAAAGAGTGATAACCTAGGACATTTTTCTCATTGGAACAAATTTTTTGGAACATACATTATCAGTACCAACTACACAGTATTGATGCAGCTTCACCAAGGATCCAGCATAGATCTCTACTGGATCAGAAACTGTTACAGGTCTTCTGGTGGATGAAGTGTGACACAAAAAAGTAATCAAATCACGGAATTGCACGTCAAGTTCTGCACACATTTGAATTGCGGACATAGTACCGTTGCTAAGTGAGCTGAAATATCACAATAAAAAGAATTTGCGAACTTAATAAGCAAAAAAATTTGTGGTTCAGAGAAAAAAGAAAAGTTAAACTCTCCAGATAATCAGAAATCAGTCTCTTTTGATAACCTCTTTGTTCCACTTCATCTCTAATTTAAAGACTGCGGTAAATGTGCACTATTTTTTGGTCATAATTTCTCCACCAATGTTCTATTCATTTTTCAGTACAGAAAAATTCGATTCCCTGCGAAATTCACTATAATATTATGAACTGGAAAATGCGATTTATAATCTTTACATATATGATTGTTCATCAAATAATATAAAATCGTTTGTTATAAAGTTCGTCCAAAATATTACGAATATATACTAACTGTCACCAGGATGAAATCGCACGCAAACACTATTATATTAAATAATACACAGCATATCTTCTTCCCTTATTGGTATGTACTCCGTTCCTTTCATACTTTTCATCAACAATGCCTCTTCAACAGTAGCTGGACCCTTTTCAAAATTCCATGATGTTGCGCCAACTAAATGTTATTTCGCAATACGCAGGATTAAAATAACGACAATCTTACCTGAATAAAAAACTTAAATGGTCCAATTTATTTCTCCATTCAGCAATCTTAGTTGGAATACCTACTTCTGTAGTTAGTATCCCCGCTTGTGTTCGATTGCCAGAATTACCCGGAATCCTGGAAACATTGCATCGAAAGAAATAATTTTGGTGTAATTCGACTGGTGGGAAAGTGAGTTGAACTACCATCCTGATCATATTAACCCATAAGTAGTGATCATTTTGCTCACTCCCACTGACATGAAGTAAAGTTAAAATTGTTAACACCTGAAAATTCTGTGCTCAAGCGAAGAAGACAATTATTTATAATGAAAATGCTGGTGATAACTGACTAATTATTTATTACTTCAAGTCAAAACATGATGCTATAGTTGGCTATGAATATTTTTCTTTATAGTTCATTCCTACAAGATAATAGAGCAATGGTGTAATAGATTAGATCATCGAGAAAATGAAATCAAAAGAACATAGCTTACAAATGAACTGGTTGCGATGAAATTTGCCTGCTTTGACCGACTTGCGTCTTATGTCGACTTATTCTTGTTAAATTTGATATCATAGTTCGTGCTGTTGCAAACTGTTCGATGTTTTGAAAAACTTGCGACTGTTGTGTATTTTCACCTCCTGTTAGCTATAGTTTGCTTGTAGTCAATTTCGGTTAAGCTGGTGCTAGAGTGATTAACTTCCACATTTCAACAAACGAAAATATTGAATAAACCAATGAATCCGCTGAAAAGATTGCTATCCCATTCCTTTCTCTCCCACCCCTTTACCTTATATATTGTTATTTATCGAAAAGCATTTAAAATGCCACATATTTTACAGCGATAACAAGAATTATCCAATCAAAAATAATTTGACAGAATACTCACACACTGAGAGTTCCGAATATTTTGAAAACAACACGCGATTGCAGCGGCAAGCTGGATGTTCACATCATTTGGAAGCTCTATTACGATCATGACTGCAAATACAATCTATTTTATGTAGGATAAGAAAAAAACGAGCAGGAATAGACATCACGATGTTAAGATGCATTACCACACATGATTTACTAAATTTACTGCAATTTGCACGTACAAAGCTTGAAATGAAAACTGATCACAGGCCTTATAGCTCAAGCTTAGATTGTAATGAAATGCTCGTATTAACAGCATTATTATAACATCTACGATAAGTAATTTAGAGTTAAAAAGTTTTCGAATTTCAAAGAAATAACCTGTAGAAAATAACGATTTTCTCAATATTTGCTTATTGTTAAGTAATGCGAAAAATTGCCTGCAACACGGATGAAGACATTGGATACTGGGCTTGCTTGAACTTAAAAGTCGAGTCAAAAAGAATACATTACGAACGTTCATGTTATTTTTGCTATCGGATACGAGTCTTTAATTCTATTATAATGATCAGCAGTAGACTGAGACCAATTCCCATGCACTGAAATCGATTGCCGTTGCAACAATGCATACTCACATGGAAAAGTGGTCCTAAGCTTGAAACAGAGCAAAGTATCTGCGAGGCCTTTATAGCAGAATCGATAAGATTGAGATGCCCTACATATTATGCTTCTTCGCTCGTAAATTTATTCAATTACCATATTTATTACTTCCTTTGAGACACAATTTACAATAGTCAACAGGATAATTACTGTCAGGATTGTTAGCAGTTCGATTCCGATCTTTATTGCTATCTTTACATATCCATTTGCCAAGAATGAAGGACCTTGATCTAAATGTCATTCGTTCAAGACAAGATTTTCATTCTTGACAAATGGATAGTACCTGCAATTAAGATAACTTCACAGCATTTTAAGATCAGATGAATTTTCTCCAGAAATTCTTAATTAAAAACAAAACAACTTCATGTTTTGTCATGTATAATTTCATCATATATAGACTTACCAATCTCATAGTTATTTCAGAGATGGTAACGCCATGCGCATCGGCGCAGATGTTAACTTGTGGTAATGAGTGGCAATGGATGTGCAATAACGGCGAATGTATCGCACAGTATGATCTGTGCAATGGTATTGAACAATGTACTGATGGATCTGATGAAATTGATTGTGACAAAAGGTTAATTCTTCATGAAATGTATACCTTCAATTAAGCATTATGCGATTTTGAGAGATCATTAAAGATCTTTAGTGCATGTTGTACAGCTATATTTATGAAGTCCTTATTGTAGGCAATGGCAGAATAAGTATATTAATGTGCCACGTGAAGAACAGATGAAGTCAGCGATACAAACTGGGATGGATGAGATTAATCCAACTAATAGTACTACTACGTCTCGATCTATGGAATTTAATGGATGGCTTATCGCTCTCACTTCCGTACTGGTCATCATACTATTAATAGTAATTGTACTGCGATGTCGACAACGGCGAAACAGTCTGGTTCGGAATAATCGGGCATATGGTGTAAGGAAAAGTTTAAATATGGGACAAAATAATGGCGATGATGAGGATGATTTACTGATAGGTTCACTTTATTCCTAAGATATTTGTTCTCTACGAGTTTTTCAATGATAAATCGAAAATTCCCCTGTTGTTCTAATTCATTTGTGTTACATTTAACCTTTCTTTTGAACTAAATCTAGTACGAGGACAGTCTAATCACCTTACCGTCCCGCCATATTGTTAATTTAACTCGATAAGGGATCCATATGCAATAGAAAATCACTCCAGATTACTCTGCTTCAAATTTCGAAATCTGGAAAAAAGTACTCTAGAATTATAACCTGTTTGCCACAGACTAATAGCTACCTTTTCCATTTTAGCTACCTTGTCGTGCAGTGCCATCCTAATGTTTGCAAAATTTTTCCTATGTTTTGATAATACCTGCACTGATAGGCAGAGAACTGATGGATTCCAAATGTATTATAATGTTCATTACTCCTAGAGAAAAAATGCATTTACGAAATATTACAAATGCGGAAAGCGAAATAAGTGTGATTTATGGTTTTCCAGAAACTGTAGGTTTTGTGGAGTTATCACTCAATTGAAGCTTGAAATTTTATCACTCAGGATCGGGTAAAAAGTACATCTGAAGGTAATATGAATTAAATCCATTAAAGTACATTCACGGCTACTCGAAACTTCCGATTAGGTTATGTATGGTGCTGTTTTATAGCCCTTCAAAGAACTTCAATTATTTTCAATCTTTCGTATAATTCCAATCGCACTAAATTTGTGTTCTAAAACACCATCTTTCTTTGCTGCACATATTTCATCGCAACCTCCAAAAAATTCACCTCCAATGAAAATTCGCGGCACTCTTCTGAAAATGAATATTACAATTAAATGCAAAGTTCACATAATGCGCCAGATATTTTGAAGTGGATACTACAAGTGGATGTGCAAATCCAACACTAGAATTAGAAGTTATTGAGGTAATCTTTCATTTATTTTCTCTAAGTACGCAATCCGTCTGCATCATTCAAAATGCAGCTCTAGGGAAAAAATTAGGAGAATTTTTGATAAAAATTCGCACACGAAGAGTATCAAAGTTCCATTCTGAGCCTTCGAGTCTGGAAGTTTGAAACATGTTTCTCCCTTCTCTTTCTTCAATAATGGCTCTTTTGCCGATTGCACTACCCACTGCTGAAGAACTTTACGAGAATAAGTGAAACAAATAAGTCAACAACCCACTCCATTATAATGGTTTTTAAACTAGGAACAAATCCAGTAAAATAGCATAAATATAACCTTGATCCAGTTATCTGTTCTATATAATCCAAGATTTCTTTCCCATCGGACCTTTTGTTAATGTCGATCCATTCCATTACATCTACTTCGAGCGGATAAGCGGAAAGCACTTTGCGAGCTCGCTTACAATATATGCACCAGCTCTTTGATATTACTACTACCTGTTAAGATATTTCAAAACTTAAATTCTAAATTGTGTCAAATGGATTCATTTTTATCGGAAATTAGGATTTGAGAACAGTCATGGAATTAAATGAGGTTCAAAACTTCATTTCTTTCATCATTCTGTAATCGTTATTAATATAATCTCTTGAAAATGAAAAAGGGATATAAAAAACTTTTTTCGATGCAATGAGTTCATCAATAAACCGCTGTACTTCGCCCATATCCTGAAGATTAAATTTGAAAAGCTTTTGTTTAAAGGAATCTTTTCATGTTTTTCAATTACACCTCCCGCAAGTTTTTTTTTACCTAAGAAGAGATTTCTTTATTCATACTGCTTCATTGCACAAGTCGAGTTCTCCAGCAACTGTTTATTTTAACCTCGGAAATAACTTGGTGAATTCGTTAGGGCCAAGTAAGTCATGGAGAACTAAGTATCTGTTACTACAATTAACAGTCTGAAACTATATCCCAATCATAAATATTTAAATTTCGCTTATTTCGAGGAAAACAAAAAAAATTGATCTTTTTGGAAATGCAATTTTCATTGAAAAATATACCTTGGAAAGATGTTTGGAAAACAGGAAACCCATAACGCGAATTATTTTATCGATCTAAAAATAATTTCAAAGGTAATACAGTAGTTAAAATTACTGCAACTCTGTAATAATAAATGAGCAATAACCGAAAACTGCAAACTGAATTGAAAATTCCAACGTCTCTAGTTGCTCATGATTATTCTGGCGAGATTTTCTCGACCAACAACATACGATTGAGAAGCACAGCAATGGGACCTAGAGGCAACTTATCTGACTTACAATTTATCTGATTTACAAAACAAATTGCTGAACAAATGCGATCTGAAACCAATTAGAACTGACACTAACTTATCGATAACTAAAATTGAAACTACCACGACTACGTGTATCGTTGCGCACAGAACAACGTATAGTCAAATATTTTATATAAAGAAAGTCACCTTTTGGCAAATATCCAGAGGGCGCAGCCACGTAGATCGACATATCACCTATGTTTTACATATCAGTCAGTATTTATAAATGACATTTGTTTCCAGTAGTGAATTCAGTCTTTCCGTCAACCGGAAACTGAAAAGGATAAACAGAAACAGCTGGCAACACGTCTTCCTGCAGCATCTTAAACTTAATATAACAGGCCGCTAGATGGGCTTACTTTTTTTACAACCGTTAAATTCTGATAGTCAGTTCTTTTATTGTCAGGAAAGATCAAAGTTGAATGGGAAGTTCGGGGAGAGAAGGCTGCCGTTGGTAAGGAAGGGTTAAATGGCAGGCTGAGACGACCGCATTAATGTTCCAGATAACTTAATTTTTGCAGGGTACTAAGCCTAAGCCATCTTAAATTATCCACAGCAAAAGGATCATGAAAACACCAACCTCACTTACCTTGGCTTCCTGTAGCCAAATTCAATTATTGATTCTTTGGAAATTCTTTATTAATGACCACTAAAAAGGAAAGTTGTTTTCTGACAGATTTTATGGATAGATTGATAGGTACATTTTCTATGAAGTGTGTTTAGCGCTGGCATAATAGAATAGGTGCCGTACTTGACTGTTTAAATATATATATATTTATTTTATTTATTTATTTATTTATTTACTTATTTATTCATTTATTATATAATTGTTTTTGTGGAAGCGAAATCTGTATGTGAGTCGGATGGACCTATAAACTTTACGAGAATGGGATTTTTCCTTTCTTACCCTCTTCTCTTGTACCGTGGGATTTATTTACAAACTTATCACGAATGGATGCGTAACCGAATCGAGTAAGCAGCAGTAATAATCCTAAAACATTTTAGCCACCGATTATGCATACATTAATTGAACTGAATGATTCCAAATTATCTCTTGAGTTCTTTGTATATGCGAACTTTGATGAATCAAATGTATATAGAAATGAATCAGTGAACATACACCGATCAGTTTTCAGCTGGGCACATTTTGATGGGAGTTCAAGATGATTTTGAAAGATAGCACTCCTAAGGTAGCTGATCAGTGCGGTTCTGTTCCTTCGTAAGTTAATTGTATTTGTTCTTCATTTGCGTCTACTCTTAACTGAACAATTTTTTTCAGTAGAGTTCTTTGTAACATTACTGTTTGATTTGAATGACAGGCAGTGCTTATGTGACAAGCAAGATTTACCTGTTTCACTAGTCCCTCTCTCCGATTATTTGTACTTACATTTAGTTCTCATTACTCATTTTCTATGCTTTCTTAGAATGTAAATAATGAAGAACAACATAGCACTGATCATGAAATAGGATTAAAATGAAATTTTATTCTGCAGAAATATATTTTCAGGAGCAGTTCGGATGGGGAGGAAGAGGCATTAAATTTCACAGCGGATTCTTCGGATCGTGTATACTGGCCGCCAAGAGAAAACACTTCATTCATTGCACCGTGGTGCCGACGAAGATATGCACTTTCTTTGCGAGGGTGGGCGCGGATTTACTACTCTTGCTTCATTCCGTCTAATTTTGCTGAAATTATTTTTTGAAAAAGATGACACAATATGCTAATAAAATATAGAAATGCGGCACTAATGAACATAAATAAATAAATGAAAGATTGGATTTAACTGAAAATAAATTATTACCTCCCTTTAATTTATTCTTCGTAATAGCTTTTGATTTATCGCTAAAGTGTTTTTTCTTTCACCTGTAGCTAGCGGTTGACAGTATCAGTTTTCAAAAATTGTTGGAAAAGAACCGTGAAGATCTGGAATCATGACCGTATAAAAATTGTAGATTGCACGAAGAATTATTAGATCTTTATGCATGGTTGAAGCCATCTCCACTGGAAAAAGCATTGCGACTTCGTGTATTCGAGCGAGTTCGTGAAGTTCTCCAACGAATTTGGCCAACAGCAAAGATTGATGTATTTGGCAGCTTGTACACGAGCTTGTTTTTACCTACCTCAGATATTGATGTGGTTGTCGAAAGTGACTTAGTGAGTGAAGAACCACCTCTATGGAAAACAGCAGTAGCATTAAAGTTTGTGTTTTCCTATTTCTAAGTCTTTATAGTTATTTGGATACTATTTCTCTAAAAACTGTAAATAGTTGCAAATAGATAATACTGTAGCTTGCACCTCTCACCTGCTCAATATTTAAACTCTTTAATCAAATTTCATTCATATTTGAAGATTCAGTTTTCGGGAGGAAATGATTAAGCTGGATACACCTGACTTATTTATCTTAAACTTATTTTCTCAGAGAATCTGGAATTACCGAATCAATCAATGTGCTTGATAAAGCATTTGTACCAATCGTGAAGATGGTCGACAAGGATACTAAGATATACCTGGATATATCATTTAACACAGTACAAGGTGTGCGTTCAGCAAAATTTATTGAGGATATGAAGATGAGGTATCCCGTGCTCGAACCACTAGTGTTGGTCCTCAAACAGTTTTTGATGCAGCGGCAGTTAAATCAAGTATTTTTTTACTGCTAATAGTTGCATTATTCGTCTAACTTTATTTCTCTTCCTCCCTGCAAGTATACGTCTTTCATCATCCTTTGTCTAATAACTTTTTTAACAAAATATTTTCCATTGATTCATGAATGATGGGTAAATCTTCCTTAGAAAGTGAAATTTCTGTAAACAGTCGTGTATTTTGAACATAGCGACTGTTTGCTATCCATCCAACAGTATGCTCGTAATGGCTAGACGTCCAATGTTACTTTTTATTTTTATTTAATTTGCACGCACTCCAGCCGGTTGTGTTTGCTTATTTTGTTTAGAATGAAATATTTCAGGTGTTCACAGGTGGTTTATCATCTTATGGGCTTATTTTAATGCTAATTAGTTTCTTGCAGGTATTTTTTAAAGCTAAATTTCTTGGACAAAGTTGCACACACCTGTTTCTTTTAATTCTCCAATCCCAAATTTTTAGTAATTTTTTTTAGTTTAGCCAGTTTAAGTAAACCTTATAACCACTGACATTCAATGTTTACAGCAATAATTTGATAATTGCAGCTTCATCCATTGTACGATTATTCATATAAAGGAATCACGGAGGTGAATATGGGCGTATTATTGCTTAATTTTTTGCAACTTTACGGGCAAGAATTCAATTACATGAAAACAGCTTTACGTATTCATAGCGGTGGAGCATATGTTTGCAAAGACGAAATCCTAGTGCAAATGAATAGGCCATCGAATTCGATGTTATGTATTGAAGATCCTTTACAACCGGGTAATAAAATTTTTTCTCAAAATTTATCTGATGCAATGTTATATTTAAGATTTTTTCCAAACTTTATCGGATACAATTGGGAAAAATATTCTTAAACATTCTTAGAGATTGATTACGTAATGAAAACTTCGACTTGTTCTAATTATATTTACTTGTATTGTGACTCATATTTTATATTCCGTTACACCGAAAAAGTTACGAATTGCATTTCCTTTCAGAATCAAATTAAAAATTTAAAATTTCTGTGATTAATATAAATTAATACTTAGAGAGCTTTTAAGGAAACGATATCGGACGTTGTTCGCATAATATTCAATTAGTACGACAGGCTTTTGAACATGCTTTTTCCACGTTGTGCGCAGTATTTGTTCGGTCACGTGAATATTCAGCAGTATGGCGCACCCGTTACCATGGCTCACTTCTATCTCTTATTCTTCACATTTCGCCGCGAATGGTTCGCTATAGAAATTGGTTGAAAGGACGTGTTCTATCAGACGGTACTTCGTCTCCTTCACTTTCTAAGGCTTCCACACCGGAAACTTTTTCACCATCATTTCTGAATACTTCCTTGATTTCCCACTTATCCTCTCCGAATGCTTAAAAATCTTCGCCAACTCACAATTGGACGAAAAGTACTCAGCATCTTCAACTACTATTTCTATCGCATGGTAATCACTTGAAATTTCGTGCTCTTTTGTCTTTAAAGCTGCAATTATCTTATTTCCAGCTTCTTTTTGTCCTTTTCGAGTAGGAAACTGTAGTGGAATACGTTAATGAAGGTTCCTTTTGCCGTTTTTAATCAAACCATCTCCCTTAATAAATACAAGTTCTGAGCAGGATCTGATATTTTTAAAAAGCGAATGAGAGAAATAAATTAATCCGTAGTATGTATCCAATAAAGTTGGTGCTGGTACTGTGCGATTGTATCAATAAATCTACTTGCAGCAATGGTAATATATTTGTTAAAGAGATAAATTCCAAGAGAGTGGTTCATTTATGATCAACTGTCATTCGGTGATTTTTTCACAATATTTAGCCTTTTCTTCCACAGTCTTCTGCAAAACTTACTGTTTAAATATTAGAGTAACCTTTCGAGTCTGGCTAGCGAATATTTCTTTTTCTTTATAAATCGGAAAATCACATAACTAGTTGCTATTAATGAGTGGTCATAGCATCCTATTTCATCTTTTGATAGTATGTTGTATCTACATTATATTTGGAGAGTTTAGGATTCAGTGACTATGATGATATAGCTGTTGCTGATCATTATATTCTATTTCCGTTCATGACAAGCTCTTTTGTTAAGCAAATATTTTTTCTGAACTGTTTCTGTGTTATACGCATTAACACTTAGATGGTGTTCTTATTCCATTTCGTAATACACCTCCGCGTAATAACTAATGCCTTGCACATATTTTTTTTAAATGTAAAACTAGGCTTCTATGGCAGTATTTGTTGTCTTTATATGAGTTTTCATGGCATCATTAGAATTTTTATGAATTCTTTGTTTTGAATGGAGTTTATTGGATGCTTTCTGTGTATAAATTTTAGCATGTTTAAAAGGACGGGTAGCATTGTTTTGAGAAAAATTGCGCGATGTGCAGCTTGGCTGTTGATTCATTGTTAACCAAATGAATATTTGAATCCGTCATTGCTTTTTTAAATCATTGTAATATATTGTCCCAAGTAAGTGGTTGTTTAGATTATTTTATTCTGTATTTTCGTGTCTATTAAAAACTTTATAAGACCACAAGTTTGATCGAAAATTCATACTGTCTTATTAGGCAGTTGACTGATACTTGCGCTCTTAATTTTCAAATTTAACATTTAATAACATAACAACTAGCCATTTGATGAAAACATTGTAACGGTTTCTTTTTTTTTGTTTTTTTCAATAGAACATGAGGAGAACTTTCTGGTATTGTTGCATGGGTAGGGTGATGTTACTGATGAAGGATATTTTATCGCTAAAATTTGTCAAAAAATTTCATGGATCGAGTGGATCACGCAGTAGTTAAATAGATCGCTTGTGTTCGATGTAAATCCCACGTCTTAATAAATAAGAAACATGCATTTTGTCGAAAATCGTTTTTTATTGACCTTTTTTCTGCTTCTTTCATGAATTAGCTTTTTTTCAAGGAATTTTTAAAAAATGGAGCCGTCGAATTCTGAGTTAAGTATGCCTATCGAATCTTCATCGACGTTGGTTTCTCACTCTTCGAATTCTTCACAAACCGAAATCAGAGTTGAGGTTTGTCAGATTGTTTAATTTCGATTGGTGTCAGTTGATTGTTTGCATTTTTTCTGTAAGCAGCCCGGATCACCTTGATTGCGACAATTCCGTAATGACTTTGGGTTTTTAAGCTATGGGTATCTCTCCTTTCCAATATACAACGTTGCAAAATTTTCAATTCATTTCAACTAAGATAGTATGATTTAAAATGCTCGGAAAATTGTATTTCATTAATGATTGCTAATTGGTTTTTGAGATTTAGGTTCTGGGGCAAAATCCGCATAATACGATGCCGCTGTAGTTATGGAAAAATGAATAAATTAAATTAAATCATTAAATTAAAATTAAATGATTAATTCTCTTTAGCATGTGAAACACAGTTGGACGGTGAAGAACTTTTCACACTGTTATCAGGAATATTTGGAAAATTTTGTTCACCTGCATCGTGGTGAAGACACACTTACCTGGTCCATCAAAATTTACCCAAAAGGCAATGGTGAAAATAACAAAGATTTTGTCTTTTTGTGTCTTAATAGAGTGGTCAGTAATACGAACACACCGTGCAAAAATGGAAAAATTGGCTTCAAATCTCGGTAAATAAATTTGATAATTTTCATGTTAAAAAAATCAAGATGAAGTGAATGCGTTGATGAACCAAAATTATAGTTCAAAATTGCCAAATACATATTTTTATCGCTAGTTATATTTTATACCCTTTTCTGACCTCTGACCCGATGTAACAAGGGAAATATTCGTCTTAGGGCACTAATCAGGCATATTCCATCCGTTATTCAGCTTTTGATTGCAGTGTTCAAACTTCAATCTTTTCAGCTTCATTTTACGAACCAGCGAAATGAAAGAGATCGAAATGCGTATTCACCCAAATCCTTCCCATTCCGATTACGTTTCTTATATAAAGCGAGATGTTCTGTTTCCGCAGATATTGCCAAATGATTCAATTATTGTGAATGTTGAGATAGATGTAGCTGTAGAAACTGTTACGACAACGCTAGAGGAGATGTTAACTGTGAGCCTGTTGAATCTT
This sequence comes from Cercopithifilaria johnstoni, assembly GCA_916381525.1. Classification (NCBI taxonomy): domain Eukaryota; kingdom Metazoa; phylum Nematoda; class Chromadorea; order Rhabditida; family Onchocercidae; genus Cercopithifilaria; species Cercopithifilaria johnstoni. The sequence goes on along the minus strand of CAKAEH010001647.1, from coordinate 87,170 downwards.
ATAGGAATTTTTTAATTCCATATTACAATATACGATTCTGTTTTTTATGTTTTTTCTCTGTTTTCCTATTTCTCGTAAACGGAAGTGTTTGTTGAAAAAGAAAGAATGGAAGGGAAGGGCAACATTTACTCTATAAGTTAGTTTTTGTTCACTTCAGTTTACTGAAGTCGTTTTCAGAGTAATAGCGAACAACAACTCACGGAAGATTATTTGAAAATGTTGAAAGATAACGTGTTGACTGATTTTGCAATAAAAGTGGGCGAGCGAGAAATTAGAGTTCATCGAGCTATTCTTGCTGCTAGATCTCCGGTTTTTGCTGCAATGCTAAGGCATGAAGACACCAATGAAGCTAAAACGGTAAGTTTAATTATGTATACGTTTTCATTTAATTATTGTGAACTTCATTAGACAAGTTTTCCTTATAACAAGAGTGTAAAAAAAAAGAAAATTATCTTTGCTGAGTACATTATATGTAGCATATTCACACAATAAAATGCAAAGTCATGGGATTCAGTGTTTATTTGTGTAAAATTTCTGTACTTCTTTTGTCATATTTCGAATGCATGTCTTATTATAGGGTGTAATGGTGATCGAGGATCTGGAATATGATACAGTTACGGAAATGCTCAATTTCATTTACTGTGGACGTTGTTTAAGAGATGTTAATGAATTTGCATTTGCATCCGATTTATTAATTGCTGCAGATAAATATCGGCTGGAAGAATTGAAAAGTCACTGTGAAAAAGCCTTGATCCAGGTGAATAGTTTGTAAATATGTTATCCGGGTTTTTTGTTATCTGTCAGTTCGCACCAATTTTGCAGTCGTAATTTGCTGATATCTCTGAATATGAGAATCCAGATGACTCGCGTTAATTTCTATGAAAATTGGATAAGTCATTACGAAATGGAAATTAATCTACTGTTAAAGAAGTATGTTTATCGTACCATCCGGATCTTTTCATTTACAGGCTTTGACATTTGAAAATGTCTGTGAATTGCTCATCATTTCGGATATCTACAGTGCACCGCGTCTTAGACATCGTGCCGTGGAATTTATTATCCAACATCCACGAAATATTACATCTACGCCGGGTTGGGATAATGTTGTCAAACAGCATCATGACCTTGTCACAGATATTGTTCGTCACTTCGATAAATCATCCGACAGAGGTAACTCGTAGAAGATATTTCCGGTGAATTACTGCTACCAGCTGTACAAGTTGATTAATATATGATTTTACTTCGAACTTTCAAATTCGAACATGTATCTTCCCCTCCAATTTGTTTTGTGATATTGTCTTCGAAGTTCAGTCGGAAGGAAGAAAGCGATTATCACCATTTCGTCCAATTTAAAAAAAGGTAATTGGTCCCACATAGTTCAAAATGATTCCACTCGTGTATTCATGCAGAAGTTATGAAATTGTTGTATATTAGGTATTCAATTTTCTACTAGTCTGGAAAACAATCTCTTGATCAATGAAAAGTACATTAAGATTAGATGTCATTGGATCCCAAGTTTGTTCAGACGTGCATACAAATATAAATTTCACTTTGGAAAGAGAACTGAACAGATGATTAAATTTCGGTATTTGTGTTAATGCAGTGGCTGCCCTTAACGAGTACCCTAGAGGCGAACTGTGAAAAAGGTACAAAGTTTTTTCGCTGTGATGATTCTCTGCTTTTTAAAGCACTTGCTTTTTTTAATTCCGATATTTCATTTCATTTTCCTTAGTTCTGATGTTTCATTCTCCCAACTGATCATATCGCTTTTTGAATCTCAAATTTTTACGCTCATCAGTAGATATATAACTATGTTGTATTACGAACGACACGATGTTACTCGTCTTCTTGGTTTGCTACAATACAAAAAGGATGAATTCGCGGGAACATATGTTGATGCCATTTTAAGCTGCTAAGAATTTTACTCGTCAAAATAAGAAATTTGGCGAGCCAAGGATTTAAAATGAACTTGGAAGGAAGCTCATTTCTGCTTTTCCATATTCTTTTAATATGGTTATGGCATATTTGATCTTTGTACCCTTCCAAATTTCCTTCTCTAAATGCCTATCTTGAAATTAGATTTATCTCAAGAGTTTGGGGATATTCGCGATCTTAACGTCTTAAACCCGTTCCCTGTTTCTTTTTCCATCATTTCTTACGCGTCACTCCGAACTCGAATTAAGCTTCGAGTAAAATCAGAGAGCCATGAGCATAGTCCATTAAGTATATCTACAAAAATCGTGACCTAATTTTAGAACCACGTTGTAGCTGGCCTGATACTAAGGTCTATTACACACATTATGTTCTTAGAGAGTAGTGAATAAAATAATTATGCAAAAGAAAGAACAGAGCCCGCTTTTGATTACTTTCCATGAATGATAAACCAAATAGATTTGTTAGAAATTGATACTGATAAAATTCATTTTCCTGACAAAAAGGGACTATTGCTTCTCCGGGGTTGTTGTTCCATTTCTTCTGATCACTTGCGCTGCATCAAACATCCTTTTTTTCTATATTTGTCGTGTAGATTGGTTGTTTGCATTTCATAATGTTTATGAAAATGTAACCTTTCAAGAGTGACACCAACTCATTTTTTTCGAATCATTGCTAATGCTTAGATGCAAAATTCTTTATATCTACTGATCATTTTCCTTGTATACATACTGTGGCATTGGAAATTCTCGGAAGTTTTATAAAATAAAGAATCCAACATGCTGAAATTACATCCATATGCATCTTTATTCGAGTTTCAAAGTGTTTGTCATTTGCGAACTGTCTGCACGATAAAGGCCAAAATTTCTTTTGTTTTCATTAATCCTGTTTATATGAATGGCGTGGAACCGCACCCGATGAAAATAATATGTCAATTGAATAAACATTGTGCGGGAACGGTTCACTTCCCTATGATATCGCCATCTTCGAATGAATTTAACTGTATTATGCTTTTCGAAACGATTATAGGGATGTTAAACTTATGAAATTTCGGGAAATTGGAATAATTATCACCCTCTAAGTTGGGATCTATAACAGCTGTTGAGACAATCCATTTATCTGCAACACATATATTTTCATGAACAGTCATGAGAAAATTCACACCGATTCAATTGCACTGATTCGTTTCTATTGACACGAGAAATTACTGCTAACTTTCAGAGATGCTCATGAAAATTAGGAGCAATTTGTCTAAGAGACTGACACTCCAAGCTCAAAAAGAAAAGTTTTTAATTATTGCGAAAAAATTTAGGAATATTGCAGAAATAGTAACTTACCTTTTCGGAGATTGCGGTCCTCCAAACAAGCAACGGTGGAAAAATTCTTTCTATAATTCAGTTACAAACTCCTATGTCTAACAGTGAAGCTGAAAAGTGCATCACTTACATGAATTAGCGGAAACTTAAATGCTTTTCGAGTTCTACCCATATTATCCAGTACCAATAAGTTAAAGAGCATTTAAATTAATTCGCTCAAAAAAAAAATCATGCTAGATGACAGAATCCATCAACATAAGACACTAATACAGTTCTTGTTATCACAAGAAATTACATAAACTCTGAGAAAAGCTATTCGTGTTCCGACTCCGAATCTTCCGTATAGTCAGATGAATCCTCCAACTGCTCTTCCTCATCTGAATCCTCGTATTTAATTATAGGCATTTCCTTTGCCTCATGTACATCTAACTGAAAATTGAAATTTTAGAAATCATTTGGAATTGAAAATTCAAAAGTAAAAAGGATGGCTATAAAAAAGTTCGCGACCATCATCTACCCGATTTATCTTCGAACTTTCTCCCATTTTTGTAGTTAATTCATTAATTCAACTTATCATTTCGAATAAATGTAACGAATTAATGAAGATTAGAGAGAGGACAAATGTGATGCGGTTTGAAGATATTTAGCCGAAAAGAAAGTGTTTCGTACTCAACTGTTCCATCTTTAACTTTTTATAGTAAAACCATACTTGACAAAACTACCATATCGTGAAGAATAAAATAGTCAAGAAAAAAACAAAAATTTGACCTTTAGATCGAGCAAATAATCACAATCCATATATGAATCCGATTTAACTAATAAGTTATAGTAATATATGCCTTTATGCTGCGGTGCTGCAAACTTCATTTCTACCTGAAATCAATGATAATGAGTACAACTAACTAATCTTTACCATTGTTAATACACCCACATGTGGAAAAAGTCGATAAACTGATTTCGTTTTACTATGATCTACTGGCCAGATCGTGTTTTCAATTCAAGAATAACTGTATGCATACACTTCCAACAAAAAATTAGTTAAAGAGTAGTTAGTATTTTCTGCTTACAAGACAAAATATTTTAAACAAACCGTTTGTTCAGCAACAAGTGTTGTGCAATGCACTGCTGGTACGACCAGCTTGCGAAGTTTCTTGTCAACAAGTAATAACCACCACCACTCGAATTTTTCGCCCGAAAAGTAAGGACAGTGCACTGGATGAGTCTTTTTACTCTTACTTCCCAAAATGGATTCTTTTTTCACCATATTTTCATTCGCCCAGTTTTCATTATCCGATTCTTCCTCCTCCATACCTTCGGAACCACTACCGTTCTCCTTGTCATTTTCGCTGGAAAAAATTTGTATAGGAAATTTGTTTGGCTACATTTTTCTGAAATACAAAATATCTCGAAGAACATATTTTTCCAAATTGTATCAAAAAAGGGGAAATGACTACGAAACATTCCAAAAAGAAATTATCCATATAGTTATCTGACAAATCAGAAACACTGTACCTAAAAGAGCCCACTACGTATATGAGACATCTGATTATATTGATTTACGGCACAACGGCAAAAGTTTCTGGTTGAATTGTTTTTGACTCATAAGGAAGAAATGTAATTATTAATATAGTCAACTTGGAAACCAACTCTTTGACATAGCCTTTTTCGGAACCACTCGGCTCTTCGTTTTCGCTATCTCCAATTGTTTCCATATCATCATTATTCTCTTTCCTATCCTTCTTTTGCCCATCCAATTTTCCTTTGTTGTCTTCTTCTGACTTAATGTTGGTTACAACTTTTTTTATTATTTTAGTTTTCTGTCCCTGTCTATTCTTGGCTGGTTTTGTTCTATTTTGTTTTTTTTTCGGTTTCTCCCATATTTTTCTTTTTGGCACATTGTTGTCCTTTTCTTCGTTTATTTCTTCTTCATCATCCATCGCTTCCACTGGTTCTGCGTCCTTTAAAGTACGAAGACAATTAAACACACAAAATCTCTATTTATGCTGATAATTTTCCTGAACCAAAGAATTCACAGAAAAAAAATCCCAATTTAAAAAAAATGAATTAACAATACCTTTTCACTATCTTCGCGCATTTCTTCTTCCCGTTTGTTTGAATCTAACAACGGACTTCTTGTCAAAACAATTTTCAAAGTAACAACTGAACCAACTGTTACTTTTTGCGCGTCATCTTCGCCTTGTACTGCAAAAGGTCAAAATAAAAGTACGCATCAAAATAATGAAAGCTAAATAAAAATTGAGTGAAAATTAATTTACCCTCAAAATGTGGCTCAATATTTAGCTTAGGCATCGACTGCAGTACAAAGACTATATCATTGTATTCTGCATCACTTAACGATTGCAACACCTGACGACGTTTGATTTCATTTAAATTTGCAAGGTCTGCACATGTGATTATACGGTTCTAAAAAAATCACATCACTGAACAGATTTTTGAAATAGTGAGTTTATATCACGATATCGCTCAAAAACTCAATAAACATCAATATATAAATTATTTTGAACTCACGAAATCCCTAAAAAGAAATTAAAAACTCTTCTTACGAAGTAGGGGAAAAAGGAATACAGTGCAATTCTTTACATATTAATTCTGTACAACGTGTTGGATTTCCGTAAAAACACAAATGTTGGGCGAGAGCTAACATCCCGTTACGAAACATTATCTTTTTAAGGAGAAAAAGAAAAAATAATGCAAACACTAAAACTGCCTTAATAATAGAAAACATGCTTACACGACGAAAATAGTGCAAATTTTGTTCTGTGATATGTGGTAATTGTAATAAAGGACTATTTTTTGGCCATAGTGCTTGGACAACCATTGGCAATAATTTTGTCAAATTTTCGATAGTATCCAAAGATGGGCAACGTGCTGGATTTCCATAAAAACATAAATGTTGGGCAAGAGCTAACATTTCGTTGGTAAGCATGACACATTTTGAAATCACATAAGCACTATCTAAAATTGTCATAGTAGAGTAAGCACATTGCTAGTAACACCATCTATTTTGAAATATCACTCCATTTACCATAAAATGGACACATAATGTACTAAAATATGATTCACCATATTTTGATACTGCTAATGATCATCCATCCTTAATATTAAATATTGCTGGTTAAGCAACATGAGTAGATGTTAAAAGAATGCAAAAGTTTTCTGAATTCTGTGAGTGAAATTCGTCAGAATTAAGAATTCCTTGAAGAAAAAGCCCGAAATATTTTCGCACCTAATTCAAAATATTTTGGAAAATATAAGACATTACCACTTCTTAAATTAGACGAATCAAGTGCAAAACGCGACAAATGAGCGTGGATGAATACGCGTGCTTTAACAGAATATGGTAAGCAAAGAGGTCGTTCCTTCTTGTTTTCACTTAAATTTTTGAACAACTTTATAATGGGTGGCAATTCAACATCGTCACTTTCACGTTCCACAATTTCCTTATTGTACTGCCTCCAGAACTCAAATGAACCACTAAGCACCATTAAAATACCTAAAAAAATACGATCATATATAATAAAATAACCTAATTCTTAGAAAATTGGTGGACATAAAAGCAAAATACATAGCTGTAAAGAAATATACAGACTACATCCACCCACACTTCTTTTGAAACCCTTCGTGCTGTAAAATCTACATAAGCAATATAATGTTAAAAGAGGAAACATAAATCTTTAATACCTACGATTTATTTCCATTTTCGGTGTTTTATGGAAAAAATAATAATACATTTCGGTTGTATCCAATAATACTTGATCAATACTATACTTAATGGAATTATACCACCAAAATCCCTAAAAATAATAATCAAAATAGAGAATGCTCCACTACAACGTTAAAGGAGACTCACATTAAAAGTCGAACAGTAACAAATACATACAACAGCTGAAGGAAGCAAAACCATGAGGACGAAGCCATAAAATGCAAGGACCCAGACACCGTATTCCTTACTCACTATCCATTTCGGCAATGCAATTCCAAATGTAGTTGCTAAATTCATTTTAATTATTTCGTAGATCAAATAAAAAAATGGCTTACAAAATGACATATATATGTGTCATTGAGACATATTATATAATATTCAAGTTACAATTTATTGCAACTTTTATAAGCATTTAAGACGGACGTATGTAAACATTAACTAAAAAACTACCAGCTGGTCCATCAGGATTGCCATATTTCTCCCAATTCTCTCTACTTTCGTCATCAGTTAATGCTTGATATGCTTTCGCAATGCGATCAAACTGCACTGGATCACCTCCTTTATCAGGATGCATTGTCTTACTTAATTCGCGGTATTTCTTTCTAACAACTGAACTAGCAGCTCCCTTTAAAAAAAATTTTTTTAATCTTTATATTTTAAAATAAGAAATGATTATCATCTTATAAACCTTGAAATAGGGGAGATCAAGAATTAGAATAGTAAGGCGCAAGAAAATCACCTGATCGATACCAAGTATAGCATATGGGTCATACTCGGTATGTTCAACTTCAATTTGCGTTACTTTACGTATGATGATAAAAAATAAGATCCACGCTAAGGCTAGAGCTAAAAAAGTTAGAAATTTCTTAGTCCTCCGCCATGGCCGCTTTGCTTCTGCTTTCATACGTTTTTCAGTACATCCTTCACAACAGCAGTGTTCCCTCCGTTCAGTTTTATCTGAAATTCGGACCATTTGTATATTATCGCTAACTGTAAGGACGCTGTAATTGGACAATTATCGATATACCAGCATCTGATAAACTATGTTTCTTAAGATATAAGTTTTCGCAAAAAGAAGAAAAATGCTTTTATGAAACCAAATAGCATCAACTACTTTTTGACGAACAATGATATATTGAGGTAGCCATTTTGTGCCTGCAGCGAGGAGCAGTATGCTCTTCAGAGGAATCACAACTGGAAGAAAAAACTGAAAGTGTTCCTGCACGTCAAGTAGGAAGAAAGTTTTGTGTTAAAAGACCAACCTAATTTACTTGAAGGCCAGAAAAAAAATGTTGCTGGTATGAGGACCAAAGCATAAAATGATACTAGCACATAGTAGAATGTGTTACCCACTTCATCATATTCAAACTGTGCACGGCCCATCATCACAACTCTGCAAATGAACACTAGTGAAATGGGTAAAACAGATTTTCTTTCATGCAAAAAAATTTTTTTCCAGAAGATCTAGCAGTGGAAGGCAGAAACTTCATATTAAGATGCTAGACGCTTTGTAATTTGATTTCCAGTCATGATTCTTCATCTTCTCTTGGAAAGTGAAGGTAAGAACTTCTCGCAATCTTTAATTATTATAGATACGCACTAAAATTTAGCAGCTTGTTTTGGATATGATGAGCGATGCTATTAAGCAGTCCAAAAAAGATGAAGGAGCTCGTTGATATCAGTTGGCATATATGGCTACAGATAAATTAGACCCTCGAACATGCCACCAACTTCAATCTCTCCATCCAATTCCTCAATACAGTGGCGTGACCACGCCGACCTGCTGATATATCATTGTTGAAAGTTGCGTTTACTAACTGCGTCGCTATGAAAATGGCTTGTTCCATTGAACTGATTTGTTTTCTTGCGGAATGCAAGTCTTTATTTCCCTACCGTACATTTACATCATGAAAGCATAGGGCGCGGTTTTTATCTTTCTGGTGGAGTGTAACAATGGGTAGCACTTCCATTCCAGAATAATTTGTCATTGAAGAGTCATGGTACTTCTTTGGATTTTAATTTTGTCACGGTAAACTAATCGTATTCCATTTTGAAGATCACATATTTCAATGTCACATCTTACAGCAACTTTGATTCGTTATCAAGTGGTAGTGCAAATGGTATCATGGCATGATATTGTAAAAGTCTTGAAAAGCTTATGCACTATTGTAAGACTCTTGAAAATACCCCAATGTAAGCTTAGAAACGAGGAGCGAGGTATTAGTTTGAGTATCATTGATGTTTATTGTAAATGACAACACTTATACTAACCGGAAACATTGATCTGCAGTTGTTAAGGTACCAATTTATAGGTGTTGTTTCATCTCTATTAATTTTTTCTCTTGGCTGCAGAAACCAGTCCTGTCCTATCTAGGAGTGTCCTCCCAACTTTTGACCTGAAAGAGTTACTAATGCCTGCTTTCTCATTCCATCGCCGTTTGAAATTCCGGTCGCGCCATATGTACTCTTACAACACTGCAAAAGTCTGCTCATCAAATGTATCAATCGATTTATCGATTACGAGAGGAGAGAAGGGAAGAAAGAGTATTTGAGAGAAAGAGAGAAAGAGAGAGCTCCCTTCTCGATATGTGTACTCCGCCGATTGATGTCTACTATATATACTCAACTACGTGTTTCTGCGGGTTGGTTGTTCGGCTCGAAGGGAGGCTCTGGTGTTGATGGTTGTGGGAGTTCTGAAACTCTCTCTTGAGTCTGTTCTTTAAACCGCGAACATTCAGGGCATTTTTTCCGTCCGGAAAGTTATTGACTTGGAATTCATCGTTAAAATGTATTTTCCACCTACTATCTCCAACCGATCAGCAGCTGATCTTTACGATTCTCCTCAACTGTTACAGTTCAGCACATAGCACATCATAGCATAATATATTGCTCGTCTTTAAGGGCCCAGAAAATCGATTGATCTGATTTTTGATCATTACCTTCCATTTCTGCAGTGCTTCTCGTAGGGTAGAGGATATATGTTGTGTCTTCACTTTAGGGAAAGAATGGTAGTTCGACTTTACTTATTTACATTTCGTGTTTTTTTGTCTAGATAATTTATTTTTCATATCTTATTGCTAGGCAATGCGTGCTTCTGAGGGAAGAATCATTAATTTTTTTCGATAAATTTCTATGGGAGTATTTTCTTTCCTAAACATTCATAAATTCATGTCAATATTTATCACAGAATCTTACATTTGATATTCTACAAATTTCAAAAATCAATTTTCTTGGTTTTCTTGCCATGAAGGCTGTGATTGGTCGCTGATGGAGATCCGTCCAGGATCTTCAGCCTATATTTATCTCTAAATATTTAGCTTAGTTATCAATTTCATATTCGTCATCCTTCGTGCTCTCCATTTAACACAGCTCTTATGTATCGTGCACTCATTCATCATAAAATCGTCACCGTTAATGATCTTCCGTTCAAAATTTCCCTAGCGCTTCCGATAATGGAAGGGAGAAGTAAGATGTCAGGGACACAAAGACATTTATGTTGTGAAATGTAATCAGGGAAAGGACTTAATGGTAAACTTAATGCTTCCCGTTTGAACAATCATTTTTTCATAGCGCGACTGCAAAATATTTTGAAAGAGAAATATTGATTGAAAATGGGAAATTCGGCAAAATTCCAAAGTGGCATCACAAATGCAGTAACGCGAACTGATAAATGCAAAGAAATTCAATTTAATTTAAAACGCAATATGGATCTGAATTGTGCGTCGTCATGTTGCTATTCAATTATCGCATTGCTAAAATATTCTAATAAAATTACTTGATACGTGGTCGAGAACTTGCTGCTTTATGCTCAAGTAATATTAAATCATATTATTTGCGACAAAAATAACTTTATAATCTTAATACCGCGTGTATCTTCCAAATACATAATTTCTTTTTAAATACATAACGTGCATGTGATTTTCGAGCCTATTGAAATTTCTACATTTATTCAGTTTCGTGCATAATTATCGTTTAGCATTAACCATCAATCTTAAATTACGAAAATTTTTACTGATAATGGCTTAAAATTTACAGCATCAATGTAAATGGTTAAGCTGGTTAAGTCTTAGATTCTTGTAGCTTACTTTTTAATTACTTTAGATAGTTTATTACAAGTCTTGTTACTCCATGATATATTGCTGTAAAGCTTGGGGAGACTTCATGGGATGGAAGATTTTCATATCGCAGTGGGAAGGTTTCAACGTGAAAGCTGCTTTTTGGGTATTTTTGAGTGTTGTTGGCCTTCTGTAGTTTGCTGTTTTTTATGGGTTTCATGGGGACAGGTCTCAGTACTTTCGTGGTTATCGCGTAATTAACTTCATGTGAAGTCGTCTTGATATTTTATATATTTTTATAGTAGTAGGAAGTTAGAATTTTTTCCCGGGTGGGCTGTTTTATAGTCGTTCATCGGTGATAAAATCATTACTAAAAGAATGATTTCATTTCGTCAGGTTAACTTTAAACTGCACCATGATTATTCTTAATTCCAAGTGTTACTGTTTTCACTGGTCATATATTTCTTATTTTAACACTCCATTCTGCACTTGGTTGAAGTTTCCTATGCTTTAAAACCTAACGTATAAAAATTTTGGTTGGAGAAGGAGAATTTAATCAGCAAATAAGACATAGCTCAATGTTACATAACATTCTGATGTTTCAAATTTAAAAAATCAAAAAACTTCTTGTAAATTCCACAGCAATCTTAAACTTGTTTTCTTAATTAGATCATTCATTCTGATAGTCCAACTATCAGTGGATAATCTCGTACGCTTTTAAACACGCACTCATTGCATCACTTAATATGTTTCATTTTCTGAATAGACTGACTTTCTTAAGTAATGTAAGGCTAAATAAATTTCATAAAATTGAATATTTTGTTCATCGAGTGAATGCCGCCTCATGCAAATTGGGTTTGATTTATACGAAGTTATGAGTGATGTTTATGACCGTTGGTCATTACAATATCTAAACATAAATTTCAAAACATGTTTATGGAAACGAAGAAAATTGTCATTATTCATAATCTGATATTACGACACTTGATTATAGATTTTGAAATTTAGTTTCTAGAAATTTGAATCGCTTGAAATTTAACCCACCCTTCATTAAAAAGCATCAGAGTATCCCAACTGAATCTGTCGACTCATCAACATTCATCCAAATACAGAGTAATAATTTGAAAACATCTAATTATGGAATCGGAATTTGGTTTAATGACGGATTTTATTTACCGAATTTTCGAAACCATCACGTTGCATATATCTTGATGAAGAAATACATCAAAAGCATCCTTTGCTCCATCACTCTCTTCATTTCGGCCAATTTTTGCTCTTGATCAACTGTTTTTCTCAATTTAAATTTATGGAAGTGAATGGGAAAGTGAACTAACCTTAGATCCCACAAGAGTGCGAAACAAGGTGGGATTTTGCATTTAGCAAACGAAATAAATTTCTCAAAGAGTATGCACATTTACATGTATGCACGGTTCTTTAACTTCTTTCAAAAATAATTAAAACTTGCCTTTATTGAAAATTAATTGGATTTGAAACTAATTTGTACCTGGTGCTTACCTTTTCCCTCTCGATATTGTTCACTTTATTGTGAGTCGTCCGCAAAATTATCTTGCATTCTTTATTCTCGCTTTTTTCCAGTCTTCGGTTAAATTTAATTCATAGCAGCTTGTCGAATTTTTAAATTTGAAAGGGAAGTCTCTCTAAAATCAAACGAAATTTTATGTTACGAGCTAAAGAAATTGGTATCAACAACCTGCAGATTGCTAACTCAAAATATTTTTTGGTTAACAAACGAAATTATTTTATTTCCCTAAACATTAATATGCAGTTTAGAGAGAGTTAAAACGCAGATTTACAAACCGAACATATTAGTCGAAATAATGGAGAGGCGTTTCTTTACTTGTATCGCGAAGCGTTGCTGGAAATTAGTAAGGTACACTTGTGATTCAGGTAGATTTAATGTCTTGGATAATTCGTTTACAACGTTTACCGTTATCTGCGAATGCAGCAGACATTCGAAGTTTCTTCGCCGGACTACGGATACCGGATGGTGCGGTACATATTGTTGGTGGGCCAGATGGTGATGCTTTCATTGGTTTTGCCACTGATGAAGATGCTCGTCAAGCGATGCGTTTCGATAATCGGCGCATACATGACCAACGCGTACGTTTGCTGTTGTCATCACGCGTTGAGATGGACGCCGTCATTGCAAAAGCTCGTGCCGGGGACCTGAATGTCGTCGGGGTAGCGTCGGTTGCATCCGTTGCTACTTCATCGCTTAGACGTGATAGTTCTCCGGCAGCACGTCCAGGCGGCGTCCAAGTTCCGCCTGCTTCTACAGCGGATAGTTTTGGAAATCAGCGTGTCGCTCAATCACAGCCGGCTGCTACAGACGTCTATGCAACAAGAAATGGCGGACATGGACAACAAGATTATGCAAGAGGTATATTGCTGAAGATTTTAATAATTTTAAACGTGCGATATTTCACTTATGACGTACAAATCTTAAAATTTTTTTAGAAAAATACGAAGTTTAAATCCTGAAAGTTGAAATTTGTTTCTATTATTCACGTTCATTAAAGTGTTACATGATGGGCAGAATAAACAGTTGCCCAGTTTAGAACATGAACTATTTGAGGCGGAGAATACAAGCATTGTAGTTAAAATTTGTTCAGATTATTTTGCGGTAATAAAACTCCGCTGTAATTGGAACCGTAACAAACTGATCAACAGTTTCTAAAATTTTATATCAAGTTGAAAATATCCTAATTCAAATTTGTAAGACCTTGGTATAACTAGAATTATCCTGGAATATTCAAATAATGAATTGTTCTGTTAATAGATGAAATTTTCCTAAGTATATCAAAATGTTAATTCAAATTCTATGAATTATCAGTATCATCAAAAAGCAGACGGCTCTTCACAGTACCATATTTTAGTAAAAGATTGATTAGTTGAAGTTGCAAGCATATGTGCATCAATCATATTATTTCAAGTTAAATATGTCATTATGTTAAAAAGTCTTCCCTACCTACCACGGCGAATGGTATTGTAAGAACAGAAACTGCTACTTGTAATGACAGTATATGTTGGATAAGATTTGTACCGATATATGCAAACAAACAGTGACATGCAAGTGTTACCTTAGGATGATCATCCTTAGTTTTGTTTTTCCATACAGACAAAAAATTAGCTCATTTTTACGAGCCAAGAACAACAGAACTCGCTTTGGCGATCGATGCATTTCTCGCGCAAGAAGTGCTCTTAGTTTCGATACAAATTTTAAAATTTCGTTAAAGCATTTCCAAAAGAAATTCTCCTTTTAACTACTAAACGAGTTCTGTTGATTTTGAAGTAAAAAAATTGGATTCTCAGTGAAAATTTGCTAGTTTTATAATAAATCATGCTTTATAAAAATTGATAATAATGAGCGTTTTCAATTGGTGTGGGTTTACTATTTCCTCCTCAGCGCTTGGAAATTTCTGAAATTATAAAGAGAAATGTGATTTCGGTAGGAAGCTGCACATATCAATACTGGGTTTAGTACAATAGTTTAAACTTTAGAAGTAGGTAATTATTTGCTTAATAATAGATGAAAATGAAGCCTCTCTGTTTTCTGTCTTGTTAGTTCTTTGAGATCTTCGGGATTTTTTCTTGTCTTTGGCAAATTGATTCATCTGACCCTACACTCAGACACAGTTGATGGGTGGCGTGAAAAAGGAAAATAGGGCGAGTTTGAACACAGATAACAAACAATTCTGAGACTGTACATGACCTCTTATGTTAAAATAAAATATAATTACATTGATAGGTTAACAGATTGATAACTTGTTCATTACTGCTATATAAGAATATCAAAATTATGGATAAAACTGTTCTGCGATTTAAATTTTTGTTTATATGAAAGTTCTCATTGAATTCTTATAAGCAAGTAGAATTTATTGTACTTGTTGCAACTCAAAATTTTTTAGCTATTAACCTGGAAAAATTATCAGGAAACGTTTTGATCATCCTTTGCTTGCATTACATGCACTTTACATTTCCTCATTGAGGATTGAAATATTTACTGTCATTCCTTTTGACATTATTTCATCATTCATAACAAGATGTCCTTTAACTTAAAAAGAGCACGAACTTTCCAAAAAATCAACGGAAGCATTACAAGTGATGCAATCCTGAGACTTACCTATCAATACTCTAATGTTTATTAGTTTTCCTTTTTTGCGAATAACATTTTTTGCTGATTCTCTCTTTCTTTCTCACTGTTTCCAGTATTTTCAAAAAAAAAAAAAAAGATGCAAAACTGAAAAATGAAAAAAAGTTTTAACATAGACATTATCTTTTAACTGATAACTTACCGTTTGAAGAAGGCGCTCCATAAGCAATAAAATTTCTAAAGATATTGGAAAGTGAGAAATTCAATAACAAATTAAATGATTAAGTGTAAAAAATTGAAAAGCCAAGAAAAGAAGTCCAAGAGATCTGTTATTTGGTCTTGTCTGGCTCTCTTGAGCTATTTTCATTTAAATGAAACATCTTGGACTGTAAGCAATATTCCTTTGTTCGCTTCGCATCCTTGATCCAACATTCTGTGGTATTAAAAATTTATCACAAAAAACGTTGAATTCTTTTCACAGTTCGTTTTATCAAGATACTTTCATATGAAATGAATTGAGGTATATGTGCTCAACAAGTACACTTCAAATTTAATGCGATGGAAATTATTACTGTATTTAAATAATCCTCAAGAATAGTATATTAGTGGTGCTTGTTTAAATAGGTCTCTGCTGCTATGCTTCTGATTAATTTGTAATAAGAAAATTAAAAATCGTAAAACAGTTGGGCTCTTTAATCATTTAAAATGTAAACTGGAGTATTTCGCCATATTGAAATTATTGAGGATAAATACATCATTGTAATATTTGAATATGATCTGGATGAACAGAAAAGCATAACAGGAAACAAACAGTAGCTGGGAATCCTCTAGAAAGATGTGATAGTGTTCTGAATTGAAATTAAAACTAATTGAATTAAGCAAGATTTGGATTTAAAAATAAAACTAGAATTGATCTTTAGCTAATGTATCAGAGGATGCTTGGAATCGTTCATCCGATGGTCCTCTGTCAGATTCCTGGAAAAATGGTTCCCAGGGAAGTTACGAACCTCGTACAATAAATCGTCAAGTAACAACAACAACACAATCACAACTAGGACATTCAATTGGACCATGGCAAGATCCTAAAATGCTTAATGTATTGGGACAAACTACACAATCCAGTTCTGTGTAAGTATTTCATTTCCTCAATAAAAAGCATTGTTGCCGACATCTCAATAACTTTATATACATAGGGGGCACTATTAGGTTTCAGCTGCAATGAACTCTACAAGTCTTTAACTTCAAATCTACTAAATAAGAATAAATCAGAATCACTTTCATTTACAGGTATCAACAGTCTAATCGTGACGAACGATTCAGTCAGTATGACCAAGACAATAATTTTCAAGGTTATAACGCCAGCGTGCAAGCAGTAGTAACAGCAACAGTTGCTTCCAGTGCAATTACGCAAGTTCCTCCGGTATTAAATCAATCTTCCTTTTATTTAACTGTCTCCAAAGACGTTCTACCCATGTGTTTTTTAGATAAAAAATCGAAAAGTTCAGATTTAAACGAGATTTAATTTTCAAAACTTTTTTTGGATTTCACATTGAAGCAAAAGATTTCCGTTTCTTTGCAGATATATCAGCAAACTAATGTTGCTGCTCCTGCAGTACTTTCGGGTCAAGTCCTGCCATTACCGCCGTCAATTCCGGGCCTTCTTGTACCACCACTATTGACAAATACTTTACCGGCCAGCGCTGCTACTGCCACTCAGCCTGCATCTGGGTTAGCAAATGCTCATGCATTTGTTGCACGATACACTGGACGCAATGGACCAGTATTCTCAGCTTTGTCAACACAGCAGTAAGTTGTGTTATATAAGATAATTCGATTCGATTCTATCATGGTGGTAATGGCGTATTATGCAGAATCATCTGAAAGAAGCTCATAATGTCAACTACTGAACGTTCATTTTTATTTTCCTTCTAGTTAACATGGTAGTGATTAATTTTCATCTAATTATTATTCGTTTCATGACTTAACCATGATTTAACGATGCTATTTATCGAGTCATAAAAAGCATTATAATTTTACATGTTCGTCGATGATACGAAAGGATATGAGAAAAAGCTTCATTTTAGCTGAAAGAAATGCTAATTTTTAGCAGTTTGGCAGACGATAAACAGAACTGTTATGTGGAACTCAGTCGGCTCCCATCAGAACTTTTGCGCCCAGCAGCTCTTGAACAATTCTTGCGTCCATCGACACCCCTCACACTCTCATCCGTCAAAGTTGTTTTCGATCCAAAAGGTAGTTTTTTTTTTTTTAATTTAAACGAAGTAAGAGCCTTCCAAGTGTTATTTTATGGGAATTTAAATCTCAGGAAACAACCACATTTTTAATGGACCATTTAACTGAATAATTTCGAATTGTTTAAGGTTTCCCATTGCATTCGCTAGTGCGTTTTGAGTGTGCGAAAGATGCCAAAAATGTACTGGAAAGGGATGGAGAACAAGGCATAAGGTAAGATTGATGCAGTTCTTAATAATCATTCCTTCATAATTTTATGAACAAAATTTTGATTTCTTTAACACTATAGGATCCGTTCTTGTCCGAAGGAAGTATTCGATAACGCAGTAGATGGCAGTCTGCAAATTCCGCCAGCTTTCTTACATGGCACAAAGGAAGCAGATTATAACGAAGAAAGAAATTCACGTATAGGCGCTTCATCACGACATCACCGTAGTCCCGTATGATATTATTATCAATATCGTAAATTAAAAAAAATATGGATTCTATGGAATTTTTTCTTTCAAGAAGATTTCGAAATTTTATAGGCAATCATAGACAATTAAAGTTCTTTATGCCCCACTTTTTTCCCGCATGAATTTGAACGAGCCGTTTTACGAATTACATTTCATTTTAAACTCATATGTTGCATGTGCGATATAAGTCTTTCTAGTTGTGGGAAAAAGTTGGGACGTAAATTTTTATAGTTGCAGGAAAGACGTGATTTTGATGGGAGGTATGATGAACGTCCCCGTACTTTACGTGACCACGAAGATCGTTATCGTGCTTCACGATACGGCCGCTCACGTTCACCGCGAGATTATCGGGATTATCGTGACGCAAAACGACGTGGAGTTGATCCCGGTCGTTATTGTATCGAATTTACCAATTTGCCGTTTCGGGTAACCGAAGCGGAAATCCGAGAGTATGTCTAAAATTTCTTGTAAATTGCTTCAATCATAAATGGAAATCATAAATCACAATCATCAAAGAACAATTTTCATGAATTTTTTTTATGAATTTTGTAGTGCTCAGGTAGCAAATCACCTCTCATTATATTCGTTGATAATATCTCGGCACTCATATTCCCTGCGTAGAATAAAGCTCAGTTTCTTAAGTGGAAGCGTTTATCGAAATTGATTTAAAGATATCTTGGTCCACGTTGTGAGCCAACAAAAGTGACTCGGGCTTATAATGAAGACGGTCAAGCATCAGATCGTTGGATTGCTGAATTTAGCACATTTGATCTGGCAGAAAAAGCGTATCGTGTGCGAGGTAAAATCAATGAAAGACCAATTCGTGCAAGGAGGTGCGCTTTCACGTTCTTTGATTTTAAAAATGAGGATATGAAATAGTAGTTGAAAGAGTTGAAAAGACTATCGAAAAATATTTTGTGCGTATGAAATCTCGCTCGTTGAATTAGCTGCCTAAATTAAAGCAAGAGATAAAAATAGGCTATTTTCAGGATAACAAACGAAGACGCAGACCAGATGTTGGCAGTACCAGACAGATTTGGACGCCAAAAGAAGGAGGAATATGAACGGAAACATGGAAGCGACTCATCAATTGCTCCACTTCTTAATCTACCAAGTCGATCTGCTGAAATAGGTCTTCATTTTCAAGATCCTTCCAAAGGTAGTTTTCGTGTTTTCCTTTGAAGCTCTTTCTTTTCTTTTGATTTTTCACATTAGAAGTGTAGGTGAAAGTTAAATTTTTAGTTGATTCAGATAAATTTTTAAATGAGATCACAACTTAATTTCTGTTCATTCATAATAAACTTCACATTAGACTGGATAAGTTTGAAAATTGTTATGTTTAGGTCGTGGTAGCCGAGGACGAGGAGGATTGTATCGAGGTGGTCTTATTCATGGATATCACGGTGAGCGTGAAGTTGGAGATGCGCTGTCTTCTAATAGTTTGAATGGAACAGCTAGCTCATCATCTGTGGCACCACCTCGTTTTCCAACCTTTCGTCTACATGGAGGTCTTTTGCCAGGTATCGTTATAACATCTTAAGTCCTTCTTTAAGAATTCATACCGCATTTCATTCTTTTTAATAACGACTTCTTTGTTTTTGAAATGTTGCTAAATCTTTTAGGAAGCCGATCTCGCCCACCGCTTATCTCTCCACCTACCTTTTTCGGAAACACAACACCCTCAACAATACGACAGCGTGGTCCACCCCCTTCAGGTCGTGGCCCTCCTCTACTTCGTGGCCCACGTCCTCCTATACTTCATCCACCAAATAATGGACCAGCGGGACCGATTCCAGCCATTCCACCTCCAAGTGTGAAATCGTGCTTAATGATCGAAAACGTTTCTGAGAATGAAACTGATGCAGACGTTGCCAAGTTCTTGCAGCTAAATCAGGTAGCTCAAGGCAAGTTTCTTCGCGATATTGCTCATAATAGTTTGACTGAAATTTGATGATAATGTTTTTCTCCATGTTACAGTTATAAAGCTTTTATCATTTTAGCAACATTACGTCGGGCAGCTGATGGAATATTCTACGTTGATATGGGTACCATGGATGAAGCGACGAAAGCAGTGCAAATATACAATGGTTTGAAGCTTGGTGAAAATACCATCACACTCACAGCAATTACCCGACAACAGATGCATTTCGGTGTTGATAAGAAAGTTGAATCGGTGCGTTCAAAGACTCATTTTTCTAAATCTAATCATAAAATTTGAAATTCGACGTAATAACGTTGTTCAGAATTCACTGCTTTTATTTGATATAAGCAGTAAATCTCTATTTTTAATTATGTCGGCAGGACAGTTCTTTGGGTGAATTTTATGATTACTATGAAGGTTAAATGAAATTTAGGTAGAAATGTTGGAACCGGAACTGATTGCATCCGTAGGAGAGCCAGGTACAGTCATTAGTTGTCATGGTTTTCCGGCAAATGTCACCTTGACTGATGTGGCTCAGTTCTTCGACAAATATTCGCTGGTGGAAAGTTCCGTGAGAATAAAGCTCGATGATAGTGGAGTACCAACGGGCGAATGTCTCCTAGCTGTCGGCTCACCGCAGGTTTGTATTTTTGCTAGTTTAATATCAGAAAATTGAAGAAATCTTCTTATGAGGTTGAAAATCCAGAGCAACTCAATTTTTTGAAAGACAATGGACTTTTTGGAATAAAATTTGGTAATTTACCACTTGGTAATAAGTAATAAAAATTTCCTTTAAATAAAATAAGAGAGAAATGTCGTTGTTTTTCTGATTCAGTTGCGGAGAGTTTGTTTAATTTTGAACATAACTTATAACATCTCGTTGAAACTTCATAATTTTAGGAAGCGAACAAAGCCGTAATGCTATTGAGTGGTCGGAAGCTCGCTGGTTCAACTATAACAATGTCTGTTGTTCGAGCAGCTACAAAACAGTAGTTCAATTTGCTAATAGTGTCTTTTGCTCTTTTTTATGTAATTTAATAGAATTTAGAAGAGGTCTTTTCAAATGTCTTTGTTTTTTCTTTATTTTTTGTATTTTAAATCCTTTTTTTATCTTAAAAATACATAGTATGAATTGAAATGTAAGTCAGTAAAATATGAATTTATTTCTGCTAGCTTTAGAAATCCAGAAACGAATTATAATAACTCGGTTATGCAGTTAAATGCTGCTAGCAAAAAATAATTTTCCCTAAGAAATTTTTGTTAAAGTCCAGCTAGCCTTTTATCCTAAATTTTATGAAATTCATTAAATTTTCGGAACCAGAAAGTTCTTAGCAGTCTTTGGAAGAACTGCTACATTCTAGCACTTATTGAGTTTGATTATCTGGATTCCTCTGTTGCCCTCCTTCATTCCTTTTGTTTTTCTTTTTTTGTTGTAGTGTCATCCCTCAGGGATAGATGCTTTATTGATCTCGTTGTGTGCAAATCAAGTAACCAACTTCTGTCTTTGCCTTTTGAATTTCACGTAACCCTATTATGATATTTGCTGATGAGTAACATGTAAGTGGTTGCCTTTTATTCTGTTTTTCAATTTCAGGTTTTGGTTAAATCAGCACTTTAAAATTTTTGAAATATGTCGTCCTTTATATTCATTACTTTAACTTACTTTTGCAGTTGCTCCATTGATTGTCATTTTTTGTTTTTTGCTGCGGTAATTCATAAATCTGATATGCTGAAATATACAAGTTGAATTATTAAGAAATTGCATACAGTGTTTCAGGCGAAAGATATTTGCTAATAGTGTTTATCAGAAAATATGCTAATTATCTGAATTGTTCGAAACTTTATTGCGTGAGCTCAAGATGGAACATTCTTGATTTTCTACGAATGTAGAGAATCAGAATATCCAAAGCAAATATACAATTGTCTTATAGAGTATACAGTTGATGAAATGAAAATTACACGGAGCATTAGAAGATATCTTTGTTTTGTTTTATTTCTCTTTTACTTTCTCAGAAACTTGGGATCCATTTCCTTACTGATGATTTTATAATCTGATCGTCGGCTTATGTTTAGCTGCTAATACATCTGTCGAGGTTATAGTCAATGGTTGTGGTGAGCGAGCGCAATGAAATTATTAATGACTTCCCGTGCATTGTTTTGTGATTTTGATTTTGAATGGTAGACATTTCGTGGATGCATTCATTGAATGATGGGTAGAAGAACTGCTGATAACTTTTCCATCGACCATTTATAGATTTATCAGAAAAGATAACATTCATCTTTTTCGGAATGTGAACCCTTTTGCCATTCCAATCAGTTTTCTAAAGCACCGTACACCATAAATTGTCAGCAAGGTCCTATACTTACGCTTATAAGATATGGATTGAGATTCAGATTAAAACTTTAGATACCAGAGTTTTAGAATCGTGAGCCCATTCACGTTTTTTTTCTTTTTTAGCTTAGCTTTTCCGAAAACGAAGGAATAGTTCTCCAGAACAGATTCTTTGGTCTTATCTGAACATCTTTTACTGAAGTATAGCAGACCTTTGCGTTAATTTGTACCTTAAATTTGTGGGTTTATATGAATAAAAAAGAAAAAACGTGAATAGGCTCACGATTCTAAAACTCTAGTATCTATTATGTTTCATTTGAGAAAAGTGTGGTTCGAGCACTTTTAATTTTGAAAGAAATCGAAGTTCCTTCTATATCAGGTTGTTGGTTGCCTCAGCCAGTTAACTCTAAAAAGGAAAGATGGATAGTGAAAACATGCCAATTTAAATATTGAACTCGTATATTAGGCTATAACCTTTTATTAAGATCATCTGCAAGTAAGGAATAACCGCTCGAGATGCAACTTATATTATTTTATACAAGAAGTTGAAAATGAAGTTCGAAGTTTTATAAAGAAAAATCCAAGATCACATGTTTATTATATTTCAGCCGTATTAAAGATTTGATAATACAACAAATGATGAAGGTATAATTATAAAAGTATAAACAAATACAACTTCTCTTTTAAAAAATTCTCATCACTACACTGCAACAATAGGATTTTTAAGAGAGTATTATCAGCAAAGTTATTTCATAAGAACAGAAAGGTGTTTCAATAAGGTAGCCCATGTCAGCCCAATTTCATTAATGAAAGGACAGAAGCCGAACTTATCACGACGGTTTAGATTCAATAACTTTTATTTACAATGCCCCCATATTCCGGTTCTCAGGAAAGCTTAATTATGCAAACCATAGTTGTATGACACATTATTCACACTATCTAATTATCGAAAAACTCAACTTATCATTGCTTCTGTTTGAAATATTAAGTATATCATAAGCAGTTTGCAACATACTGCAAACGTTCTCTTCTGTTGCGAAACATTTTCAGCTGATTGCAAACATCAGAACTTACGTCATTGATTATTTCAAATTTCTACGCAAACATTTCATTGAAGAGTTCTCCTCGTGCATGTTTCCTGCACCTGAATTAAGAATTCAATCACGGAAAAATTCTCGACAACTTCTTTCGATTAACAAACGTCTGCGAATCTAATTGACAACGCAAATTATGTGTAATTTTGGAAACTTGTTGAAAAAAGAGCCTATTATGATTATGCTATCCACTCTTCATCAATTTTGCTATCATTTCTATTAATGAAAAGACGACAATATTGCAAACGATGTAATTGAAACAATAAATAGGCTTAGATTCAGAATGTAAATGTAAAGGATACAAAATTATAGATTTTCAAAAGATTCTTGACCAGTGTTTTATGTAACCTCGCGAAAAAAAGTTAGACGCTCAATTCCAATGCAAAATTCCATCTCCTCTTATCATTCATTTCTATTTCACATCAACGACTATGATGTGGTTTGAAAACAAACTTCAATTTCTTTTGGTCAGTTCATATAACAAGTCTCAATGGTTTAACGCAATGTGAACAGTTTAACTAACGTAAATGTAGAAGTACGCGAGAGGAATGTTCAATTTTTACGCTTAATGCATGTATATTGACTGATGGCGACTTAGAAGGCATAAATACAATGCAACAGATGCTATAATTCGTTCAATTAATCCAAATAAAATCAATAGAGCAGTGACTGTATATTTACCATTCAAGACCACACAAGTTTTTATATTTTCTATAACAAGAAACCTGAAAACAGATCTATTGATCAAAATGGCCTGATAATTTTCATTAATCTTCGTAACATTTTGAAGAAAATTCTCCAAGAAGATAACTAAAATTAAATTGTTTCCATTTTTATAAAGCAGTCAATGTCTGAACTAAAAACTTAATTAAAGTAGATGATTTGGAATAACTTCAGTGCTCTAATCTTGAGATCCCCAATGTAAGTTAATTAAAACCAAATTATCTGCTTTAGTTAGGACTTCATGCAAGACCTCTTCCCCCCAATATGTACTAATAGGATCAGGAAGAATCCGTCGCGTCTCCTTAGACGCTGCTGCAATGTCTGTGTTAACTTGCCATTAAGAAAACGGAGGATGCATGCCACTAAGCAGTTTCCTTTCTTTTGCAAGAGCGATGATGATATCAGTGTATGGTTTTTGAGATCTATAAAATGACTTGTGAAAAAGTCTTTTAAATAATAAAATAAAGTCAAATGTGAAATAAAAGCAAAGATGAAATTAGTACTAAATTGGCAAAATCCATACAAATGTTAGGACGGATGGAAGAAATATGAAAGCATAGATTAGAAACAAATAATTGAAATTGAAATCTTATATTAAATTTAGAAGAACGTTTTCACTTTTTTTAACAAAAATGTGCACTATGTTCGTTTCTTTCTCACTAGAAAAATGAAGGCCAACTATATACACTATTATGGCAACTCCCTCGTATAGTCCGAAATGACATTTATTATACTGAAAAAAATGCAACTGAAAGCTAAGAGGATTTAAGAGGAAGATAAGAGGATTCAATCATTAGAAGCAAAATTGCGCGAAAGAGAATGATGGATGGGTGGAGCGAATTCACGGATTTGCTCTTCTATCACTTCTTCGCCATTTTCGCCGACTGAATTAAGATAATTATTCAACACTCCAAAGATCTGATTGTTTAACAATTGGAATCGACGAATTCTTTCGACCATTCGAGAAAGCTTCTGCAATTTGCGTTTCCTGCACAGATCTATTAACTGATTTCGTTCAAAAATAATGTATTACACAACTAAATAGTGGAACGAAGCATAAAAAATACTAAATATACAAATAAATGAATGTTACAATGCCATGAACGGTGCTATCTTTCCCATCAGCACGATGAACCCGTAAAAGATGATAACTGAAATCAAGGACTTCGAATCGGCGATGCTGATTCAATACAGCGATTATTGCACAACCTGCCCAGTGTAAGCCATCGCCAAAGAGAGCTCTGAAAACATTAATTTACAGTTTGAGAAAAAAGGTTTTTTTAGATTGAAGCAACAGTGATGTACAGAAGTGAGATTAATGTTTTGTTATTGGCTACCAAATTCGATGAGAAAGAAGTGGAAGAAGCAATCAACCAGGCAACTTACTCGATTAGTGGTTCAGTTGACGGATTTAGACCTTCTTGCCCTGAAAATGATGGTTGACAGAAGAAAAACTGGAGCGCTGACCATAAACGATGGAATTCAACACATTCATCTAACCACATCACCTAAATTAAGAGCCTTTTGCCAAAAGGTGAAATGTAACGAAAGAAGCAATTTCGCGCTGATCAGTGACATCCAAAGAGAAAATAAAAGAAAACAAATTAACAAGTTTTTCCAATATATGTAAAAGTTTTTTATAAGAATTAAGAAAATTCATTATTCTGAGAAAACTAAAAAGACTTTCTACATTAGATTTTACAATTTGCATAAAAATAAACCCCATTGCTAGGAAAGCCACCAGTCCAAATGGTATCCATTGATAAAATCTCCTTAAGTTTCAAAATAAACATCTCAAAAATATTTAATCCACAACAAAGACGTTCTTTCGTCAGCAGTTCTGCTTCACGCGAAATCACTTTCTGCTATAAATGAATCATATGATTTTCTTTAAATTCCTTACAATTTTACATGTTATAATGTTTATAATCTTATTTTACACTATTAAATTCATTAGGAAAACCGAAGATATAGAAATATATTGGGACGAAAACTGGAAAGTCTGCACAAAATAAATTTACAATCGTTAACCTTTTCATCACCAATTTGTTCAACAACAGCAGAAATTTGAATCCGTGAATACCTCTGCTCCAGTTGCTTCATTTTCAGTTCTTGCTCTTCAATCTCTTCAAAAATTTTAACTGCTCAAACTTAAGTCTCTCATCATAATTTTATACTGACAAAAGTAAAAAATTGGATTCCACAGCTTACTCACATAAGATACTTCATTCTATATAGGCTTTTTTCTGATTTAATGACACCATATACGTATCCCATAGAATGCTCTCATTCAACCGTTCTATAAACTAGGAATGATATTCAAAAAAAATCTGCAGAAATTACTTTTCGCTGGTTGACGTGGAATAACGTTTGTAAATGGTGCAGCTGTCAATAAATCCATAATTTCTTCCTGTGCCAAAGCTAATTCAAATTGTAAGCAAAAAACAATTATGTTACCAAGTTCACGAAGTACCTAAAAACATTGTTTAAGAAACCATATTTACAAATCAAACACAATTTAATTTTTTTCGCCATCATACTCTAAAATTCGTTAAGAAAGAAGCGTATGGAGAAGAAAAATCATGTCATCTGTAAACATATCAAAAAATTTATGTTAAATCTTAGGAACCTACCTGACACATATCCTTTTTAAGCTCGGCATAGCGTCCCACATTAGCCAAATGCGCGATATAATACTCTAACACAGCTGAAAAACATCTCCGTTTACGCTCCAGAACAAAAGCATATTAACTATATCAAACAGTAATTCTTTCAGATAAATCCAACATACCAGGTGAACCGTAGTCAAATCTTGGCAGTTTGCATACTTTCGGCATTAAATTGAAAACAGATCTCACATGACCACGCAATGGACCGTTTACCTGCAAAGTAAGCAATTTCTTGTTCCAGCTTAATCACAATAAACTCCTCGAACAATGGAAAGTAAAACTCTTGGAAACTTACCAAATTACGCACAATTTTGATCAGTTCCTCTATAATAATTGCTATCCCCTGATAACCCAACAAACAAGCCATCGCCCTAAAAAAACAGAGTTCCGTACATGTTTAAATAATTATACATTATAATTAAAACTTACACGTAATTGAGTATAAGTTCATATTCATATTATTCCTGGAAAAATTAACTCTAAATAAAAAAAGCTAAACACCTTACTTTAAATGTGGTAATCCGATGAATCCGCTATACAGTGAGTACAAGTTTGTAAATGCAGCATGCAAAGACTGCAATAATACAACATATAAATAAAGAGAGATGTTTCCCAACAAATAAGATAAAGTATTACAGTTTAAAAAATTTACAGACCAGTCATATGTTTCAAAACTGCAGAAAAAGTACTTTTGAACCCCAGAAATAGTGCACAGCGGCTGAAGGCGGACGTTCTCGTTGTGGGACCTTGCGTTTTGAGTCTTTCACCAAAGATCGAACAAATCTAAAATCTTTATAAAATAGGAAAAACATATGCAGTTTCATTGCTCCACTGAAAAATCCTACACTTTAGGATAAATAGAAATATAACCATTCTGCTCATACTGTGCAAAACGCTCCATAATATTAATAATGAGAAAGGCATAATCTTCAAAAAGTTAGTTATAAACTGTTTCACTGAAAAATCCTGTAGCTTAAACTGCATTAATTGATTCAATATGCATCTAAATATGAAAATTCCAGATCTCTTACTCTTCAAAGCCAAAACCAACACTTACCTACGTGTAGAACCATTATAACAAAAGTTGGGTATGAGATCATAATTCAGCTCCCAAAACACATGCAAGGTAATACGTCCATAAGGCGCTGAAACGCTGTGATTTGCTTCGCACAAAAGTTCATTAAAGTCAGAGATCGAACCCAAGTGTTCACTCAAAAGACGGTGGCACAAACGATTCGTTTCCAGTAAATTATCCAGTTCCTTAAATAATTAAAACTAGATAAATCACTCTCAGTGCTTCTTCAATCTTCATCTCTATATTGCATCGATTTCATGCAAAGGATAAATCAAACTCGGTCAACAAAAATATTTTCCTAAATGAATCAATTTCCTGTTTCATCACCACATCTCTAGCATTCCCAGATAAACACACTTTGTTTTTAGTGCTATCGAGAAGGATGCACAAAATGAGCACAGGATGATATTTAATTTTTTTGAAAGACACAATGTTCAAATTAAATGGAATTCAAAGAATGTATTATTATTAGTTTAAATGGCTTACAACGATAAAAGACAATTCTTCAGATTCAAATTTTGATATGGCAACATCAAGGGCACGAATAATAGCTGTGTTTATCCTTTGGCTTACCAAACGATTTAAATCAATTGATCGACCCAGAAGCTGAATTACTTGTGCGTTAAGTTTTTTTCAAGAAATCTCATATTTCAATTTCATAAATTTCAAACTGAAAAAAAAGTGTACTATTCAAACATCGGTTTTAAAGTACTGTAAAACAAAAAAAGCTGCGAATTTATTTCGCAGTTATTGGATTAAATAAAACCTGCTGTCCATCTACTTCGTAGTTACCTGAACATGTCGCTGACATAGTAAAGTTTCGTATCGGCAATGAGGTGGTGCGCGAATCGTTATTCCTAAAGCTTGACAATCTGCTTTGAAACGTTTATCAAGTAACATGCTGAAAATCAAAAAATTGGCTTGCTTTGTGGATGGAATGAATAAAAGTTGATGAATTAATGTAACTCTTGCCATTTACTGATTAAATTATCGATATCAAACAATCAGAAACAGTAAAGAGAAAGATTATCATAGAGTGCGATAAAAGGAAACGGCTATACTTATATAACTCTTCCAAATAAATTTTAAGGCCTAATATTAATTACTTCGTTTTCGCTGCTGAATAAATGAGTATCACTGCTTAATTAATAAGGGTTAGGTTATAGTTTTTAAACACTACAAGGCTCATTTATGAAGGCTGCAAGTAGATCAACAAGATATTGTTGCAAATGAAGAATTTTTCATTCGACAAGTGGATTAAAATAAGTGGCCAATGATTAATACCGCGCATTCGCACATGTCAACATTGCGATTGTATTGCTACCGAAAGAAGTATTGCAATAAATCACCAGACAATCGTCATGATTCAGTCCTACATTTAAACATATAAAATTGATTGTTGTTTAAACATGAGTATTGACTATAGCAGCAACATGAAAATAAACAATTAAGCTAGCACCACAAATAAACAAACGATAGAACAGAACATAAGCAAAAGAACAAAATTTACTTTGAAGCCAGTTGTTTATAGTAGGTGAACACGGCATCACTCACTTTGAAAACAAACTGATCAAAACATAAATTCACTTCGGCTTCAACTTCATCATATAAAAACTGCTTTTTGAACTTCTTCAATGCGTAATCAGCGGCATCGTTATATAAATCAAGTTGGTAAAAAATCGATCTAAAATCAAATACATTTAGTTACCTTCTTATCGACTACTACATGTATTGCTTCCGAAACATATGGCGGTATGGTAATTCAAAAAATTAAGATGAATGATGTTTAGTACACAATAACTTTAACATTACCAGCCAAATGCACCAGTATTTTTAAAACTTCCGCAGAGAAACTTCTGAAAGTTAGTATTCTGGGAAAGATTACTCAATTAAAGCAGGATCTTGGCTTGTCAATATATAGTCGGTCAAAATCCACGGCATAGACATATCAATAGGAAACTGGATACGACGTCCCATTGTCATCTCCAGATAAAATTCACGAAACCATAACTGCGAAAGTTCACAACATTCACTCAACGTTTCTGCAAATACATTATTTAACATTCGAGACAGGTAGATAGATAAATATATAAGATAAAGTCTATCTTACAAACCTCCTTAAATTCAACGATGTAATTTCCAGAAAAACCTCAACATTTCTTAAAAAATATTCCACTGTTGCAGAATAAATGACGCTTTAAATAGTCCTGATTTTCTGAATGTGCATTTCCTTTTCCCACTTTTACATTTCTTACATTTGTATATCATTTTAAAACTATGTGCCTCCTTTCCTGAATCGAATTTTTTTTAATTTCTTATTTCAAGGTTCTCTATAAATTTCATTGAATTTGCTAATTGCACAGGCAATCACAACGCCGATAGCCCTTGAGATGTAGAGTTAACAGAGTCAACTGCAAGATGGACAGCGAGACTTGATTTAATTCTAAGCTTCTAAGATTAATCAACAACAAATTTATCGAAAAACGAATTAAAATCAGTTGTGAGAACCGACTCACAAAACTATTTGTTATTGAAAGCGCAAACAATTTGAAAAGCTTTTTTTAATTTTAAAGCTATCAGATAATTACTGCGAGATAAAGAGCTTCAGGAAAAAGAGAAACAACTTAGTTTGTGTCGTTTTTTAACGCCAAAAGACTGTATCCATTTCTAATAAAAAAAGTAATCACCTACCAGAAAAAGCAAGAAGAGCAGGCCAGTGAAAACTTATACGTAAAAAATGTGCCAAGCGTTCTACATATTTTGATTCGATGTCTTTGCGCAATATTTTCTTGCTGCCACTTCGTTCCGAAATCAACGATTCGGTCATTGTGCGGGCCATATATAACTAAAAGATGAGTAATTGTCATTTTTGTTTGGACTTCAAAAATAAAAAGAGAGGTGAGTGCCACTTTCATTCCACTGCACTTGTGAGACAAAAAATTAAATTGAAAAAGTGCTTCAATTCGCTTAAATGTAATACAAACTAAGAAGTCAGAGCTAGAACACAATTTGCAGACACTAGGATAAGGAACTTTTCTCTCGTAACATTACTGAGATAAAGATAACATGAGAAGTATTAAAAAGATATATTAAAAACTAAAAAATAAAATAAATAAGCACGACCTGCGTACTACTTGGTGCGACGGATCGTCGTGCTGCACGAATATCACTAACTGATCCTACTGTAGAATAGCGCTGCTTCTTCGATTTACTCATTTCAATAGAATGTGGATCAAAATTTCCACTACAATTGTCTACGCAGGTATCGCATATTGACTGAATAATCCTGCAATGCAATCTATTAATCTATGAATGGCAATCTATTAAGAATTAGCTGCCCATATAATAAATAAGGAAAATATTATTAATAATAAATAAGGAAGCGGAAACATTATTAAAGAGTGAAGCTGATTTTCATTCAGAGTGAGAAAATTTCGCGCTAGAATTATTAATGTTTTGATATAAATTGTTTCTCCGAAATCCTTTTCTATTTGACTAATAGAGTCGTCTTCACTGTGTACGCTTTTTTTTAAAGTTCGTCGAGCATTACGGTTATCTTTCGTACGAAATATCTAACTACTATTGAAAAATAAGCTTGCCCTGCCAATAAGTCCTTCTTATTCTTAAGAGCTTTATGAAGTGGCTCCTTCAAGGTTATCTGAACAAAATCCTGCATTTCGGCATAGATATGTTTTCTTATAGCCACACTTAAAACTGATTCCATTTTAGACAGCATGTGCTGCACGCTTTTGATCATTGATATAGTCTGAAACAACAATCAGTTCAGGTTCGGAATTGGGTAAGAACTCTGATAAGCGCTTAAATTTTAACATACACCGGATTTTTCACTTTGCAAAACGTTCAGAAAAACAAACCTCAATCAATGCTGCCTTCTCTAGAGGTTGATAGTTATACTTTGTGGCTCGTTCATACTCTTCCGCTGTTTCTGGACAAGCTGAACTGATACGATGATCAGTTGGATGAAGTAATTTCCATGAAATCGTTTCCACAACATCGCTAGTCCAGCTACAAAGAAGTTGGATACCACCCAACACTAACTGAGTCATTTCTCGGTTTTCGCTATCACTGCGTGGCCCATCCCTATCATAAACAGCAATCTGAAAGTTGGAAAATCTTACATGGTTTCGCCTTATTAGGCTAACAAAGGCTACCTACGAATTCCTACTTTCCCAAGTACTTCATTTACTTTAAGTTTACATTGGAAGCAAGTTTTAGAAGAAATTACCTCATTATTAAGTTGAGAAAGATTTGTAACGTATTCCAAATGTTGTTCACGCATCGTTTTCAGTCTTTCCGTGATATTGACGTGGCACTTTTCACCTTTAACATATTACTTTTTATTAAAATATCAAAATCTCTTACAAAATCATTATAAGTCTAATTCTAATTAGGAAATATATATCGGAATCTACCCTCGTTGCTTGCGTTTGGCCATTTCGAAACTTCAAAATAAGGTGACCTTCTGACAAATGAGAACGGTTGGATTTGCATATCGCCAAATAATGGCACCACTTCAAGTGACTAAAAATAAAGACTAATTTTTCTGGTTCTTGACATGCTTTAGAAAATATTATGTCACTAACATCTTTCATTTTTTGGAATATCAAAAGCTAGAAGTCTTACATTACATCCTAAACATCACTAGGGAATCAAGAGCAACAGACCTGGAAAATCTTGTCAAGCTTAGAAATATTGATCCGTTTCCGTTGATCTAACTTTGAAACATTTGCACTGTCGCCGTCCATTAAGAATAACGCAAAAGCTATTACCTAAAATTTGGAAGATCGATATTCTTCAGAACTCTCGAAAACTGCCAAAACTTTGCTCTTATGCATGGGAACAGTTCAAATTGTACACACTTCAAATTACTCTTAAAAATTGAACTGAAGACTCAAAAATGAAAAATAGAATAAGGAAATTCATACTTTGACAAACATATGTCGCTCAGCAGGGGTAATATACATGTGATTTTCGAATAATATTACGCAGATATTGACAACATCGGCCAAGACTTCCTCATAACTTTCAATCTAAAATAGCAATTTTTGATAACTGTACACATTAACGGTAAAATTACATATAAAAAGCACAAGTCCTTAACATTGCATAAAAAGCAGGAGTCCTAACATTTGAACTTTTTATCAGTTTCAGCTCATAAACAAATACTAGTTCAAATTAAGTTCAGTTAAACTTGGACTTTATTGGAGATAGAATATGGATTTTACTGGAATATTTCAAATCTCGAAAACTGTAGCAGTTAGGCAAAACTAGCTTAAAAAGCTAGTTTTTTTAGCAATAAAGCAATCGCTCAATCAAGAACACGAATTTTATAACTGAATAAGACTGCACTTGAATAAAACTACCGCTTAAACAAACCGACTGCAATTCGCTTTTGAGCGTATCCTTGATTTTGTTTTGAGTAGCTAAAAACATACTCAAATTTTGCATTTCGTGTAAAGTCTTTGTATCCGACATAACTTGCAAGAACTGAGCTGATCTGAAACACCATTTTTTCATAGGAACACTCTTATATGAACATTACAGATCTCGAATCTACGTCCTTTATTTTTTAACAAACCATTCTACCATAATTTTTCAAGCATTGAAAGATAACTGTCAAACTAACCTCCTAAATGTAGAAAAATCGTTTTTAATCGATGCTTTCATATTTTTCAACTCATCAAGCACTGCAAACATGTTCAATGTCTTTCCAAGTGTTAATAAGTATGCCTCGGATACAAAATCTTTTCGCTTCTCCGGATGACACAAACGCTTCATTTCGTTGCAAAAACGTGAAATCGCTTTGTTCTACAATAAAATAACTTTCACATATCGAAAAACGATTCCGAAAAATGATTCCATAAAAATGACCCCACTGAAATAAGTGGAAGAAAATTTCAATGCATTACCGCAAAGTGCATAAAACGGTGCAATTTCTCCACCTCAGGATTCAGCACTTCAACAACTTTTTCATTTATTTCAACTCGATTTGGCTGATCATTGGATTTTGCCTGAATAACTCAGAGCTAAACATTTCGTTGTTGTTGAAATTAATGCTGGACAAATGATCATGGACATTTGAGAAATAATAATTACTAAACTTTCAACTTTTTAGTGATTCCACGCTTGGAATCCAACTCTCATTTTGCAAGTATGAAGAAAAAGTTTAATTTAATATTTGAAATTAACCGAAGCTTAATGCCACAAAATGTAACACTTGAGATTCAATAGGATGAGAGATTGGGAAACTAATATATTTGATTTTAGCAAAAGATTTACCATGGGAACAGCTCGTGAACAACATCTCCAGGTATATAGATGAGCGGCATGTTCAAAACCTTCTGATAACATATCATTCTAAATAAATCATCATAGATGTTAAATACATTGTTTAAATTCATGGCATGAAATTTAATTTCATATTGCTGATAGCGAATTCGCTTAAAGAATAAGGTAGAGAAAAGCGAAGTGAAACTGACGAATTCTGCATGTCGTGTAGCTTCCTCAATGTACTTCGAGACACCTGTTATGTAAGCATTTCGGTCTTCAAAGTCAGTATTAAACGAAACACGATACTCCAACGGTATTGGTTGCGCTTCAATACATGGCTGATTGTCCAGAAGTATTAAATCATCCAAAAGCTAAAATCATTATCATTTCCCAAAAGATTTCATTTGTGAACAGAATTGCCCTTCACAGGAATGTAGCATCAGTGTCAAGGATCGCTCTGTCTCTATGTTAAAGAAATCAATTCGAATCAGAAAATTTCTCTCAAAAATTCAGTTAAATGATTTTAGTTATCAATTTTCCGCCCCAAATCCCATCCTCACTACTTGGAAATCTAGTTCTGACCTATATTCACCATAAGCTGGCTTACTAATTAAGATGTGATGACATGAAATCACAATGATAAAGAATTAGAATTATTCTAGTCGTAAATCAAACAGGACATTTAAAATGTCAATACGAGGTATGATTAAAAAAACTTACATCAACATTCCCAACGGCATCTCGAAATGAGACTGTTTCTACAGCCATATCAAATGTGTGATTTTTACTCCCAAAAACACCTTTGTTCTTCCTGACTTCTATGGTAATTATTATAAATGACAATACAAAGTTATTTTAGGTTCGAAATTCGAATGAATTTATTTTATACAATGAATTTATTTTATTTTATACAATGGAGCCATGAATATAAATAATAAAAGCATTACACAAAAATGAATTCACTCGGAATTCGGAATTCCTCCGAGTGAATTCATTTTTATATAATGCTTTTCTCGCTGACAATTTTATCAATGAATAGGTGAGAAAATATCTCACAGCTGTATTAAATCGGCTTATTTCATTAGGTTCATATAGAGCCGAACCTTATAAATGAGCAATACACGGTGTTATGTATGCATTGCAAATGAATATAACATCTGTGTACACTCAGTTACGGAAGTACGTGAAGTTATCTCATCTAAGGGCTTCTAATTACCCTCTCACCACCATAACTCCTTATCCACCGAGGAAATATGATAATTCGACGAATGCTTTATTAAATGATGACAGTAAAGCACGTAGCTCCTCGTGTTTCGAGAGACATAGTAACATGCGTCAATGAGATCAAGTATCTTGCATGTCGAGAGGTCAAAATATTCAAGTTAATAAAGTTCAACATGAAATTCTAACATTTCAGCTAAAATTTGCTGCGATTATTGAATTGTTGAAAACAGAGAGGAGTGAAATAGCACTGGGTGAGGAACAGAAATGAAAAACATTTCAACGTGCAGTGAGTGGTGGAAAAGTGTCGCGATGATATACAATAGTACGACGAATGATAAGCTTTTGCGCAGACGACTTGAGCAGATTGTTAACAATTGAAAATAGGGAGAGGTTGAGATTGATAGAAGTGAAAAATAGTATAACGTTAGGGATTGAGAAAATGGTGAGTGTATTAATTATTTGAGAGGACAGAGTGTTAACATGAAATGTATTTGGCCGTTTGTTTGCGGCTTTTAATTCCTCTCTGCAATACGGTTGTGATTCTATTTCGTTGTACAGTATTCCTTACTCACCGGAATTTCTGGTAACTTCGTCCTTGACTAACTTCGACCTGAAGGTACTGCAAGATACAGATTGCTGATTCCATGACTGGGTAAAGCTCGCGAATGTATCCCATAGAAAATATTAGTGATTTCCATGGTCTTAACACTATTACAAGTGATATTTTGCAGGAAAAAAGCCCGGTCAAAGCTTCCGTGGCGTAGGAGCAGATGTCCAGTATTGGCAGCAGGAGAAAAAATCCATTGAATTTAAGTTTGCCGGCAACGGTCAAAGAAAAGGATGATTTGAGGAAGGATGGAACAAAAGACAGAAGTATCTTTTCGTTGGAAGACCAAATTAAGCAGATGACACTCACTGAACCACAGAAGCTACGAATGCAAAAATGGATCAAGGAGAAGAAACTTGTTAGTTAATTAGTTGGCTAATTAGCTCGTTTCAATTTCTTCTCTTGCTGTTTTAGAAATGAATTTTCAGTTCATTTGTTGCAGGTTCCATTGAATGAATTGAATGAGGATATGTTGGAGAAGATGTGTGAATTGGGACACGGTAATGGTGGTGTTGTGAGTAAAGTAATACACAAATCGAGTAAGATAATCATGGCAAGAAAGCTTGTTCATCTGGAAGTGAAGCCGTCTGTGAAGTCGCAAATCCTGAAGGTACAAGATGGTCGGTTCTTTTCTGAGATCCGTAAATTCCCACTGTGAAGCATCAGTGTTTTGTTTTACTTGCTTTCCATGGCCTTCTTGCTTCCATCTTTGGCATGGAAAAAGAAACCGTAGAATGCCCTGGAGTACGTCATACTGCGAAATTATATTAATGTTTTTTCTTATGGGAGATTTGAGGATTTTGTACTACTCATAAAACATTTCAGGAGCTAGATGTGCTGAATAAATGCAACAGTCCATATATTGTTGGATTTTACGGCGCTTTTACTGATAACAATGATATATCCATATGCATGGAGTACATGGATGGGTTATCATTGGATGTTGTTTTAAAAAAAGTTTCTTTTTCACATTATTTAGAAATCTTTCGACTCCATAATCTTCGGAATTCCGAATTTGCTCGTTTGAGTTACTTGAAAAATAAATGAAATTACTCACAGAATTCGAATTTTTAAATGTTTTCATTTTATATTTGTTTTATCTCAATCCTTGCTTTTATTAATATTTCGCCAAACCCACGACATGTTATTTTCAGGTTGGTAAACTAAGAGAATCGCGTGTTGGTCGAATTGCTGTTGCTGTTATACGCGGACTATCTTACTTGAAAGATGAGCATAAAATACTGCATCGAGGTCTAACTATATTTTCTGTCTCCATCAGGTCATGGAATTGTAGCATTAAGAGAAGGATTAGAACAGAGATTTCCCGCAAATTTTTCACTTTTCGTTTTAGATGTTAAGCCATCAAATATATTGGTTAACAGTCATGGAGAAATAAAATTATGTGATTTTGGTGTTTCGGGCATGTTAATTGACAGCATGGCTAATAGCTTCGTTGGCACTCGGTCGTATATGGCGGTATGTCATTCCATTGAATTCTTTCTGGATCATTTTTAATTTACCGAGATTAATTTATGAGTATCCTATTTAATTTCTATTTGTTTAATAATAGGAAAGTTTGTGGGTTTAAATTATGGTTTTTCTGTTTAATTAATTATTTTCAGCCGGAACGATTGACAGGAAGTCATTACAATGTGCAATCGGATGTATGGAGTTTTGGTTTATCGCTTGTAGAATTGTCAATCGGACGATATCCAGTGCCAGCGCCGACGGCACGAGAATATGCCAAGCTCTTCAACATTCCGGAGGAAGAAGTAGAATTTCCAGAAGGCACGATACCACCAACGTCCGCTGCTCTGTCTACACCAAGAACGATGGCAATTTTTGAACTACTTGACTATATTGTTAATGAAGTAATCTAATTTTAAGACTATTTTCTTTTTACTTTTTAGTTAAAAGATACGGTGACGTTCCTATAATATTTATGGTGACAGTTTCGCGAAACAAATATAAGTATGGAAAAGAAATAGACGTTTTTCTTAGTTTGACCTCTACAGTTAGCTTATTGTGGATGAGGATTACTAATCCTTCATTTTTTCGAAATTTCATAAATTTCATAGATAAAATTCGAACAGAATTTTTGTTTTATTTTAGGCACCACCATTGTTGCCAAAGAATATATTCAGTGATATCTTTATCGATTTCGTTGGAAGATGCGTTAAAAAGAATCCCATTGAAAGAGCCAATTTAAAAACATTAAGTAACCATGAATTTTTTATAAAACATGCGAACGCGGAAGACAGTGGTGAATTTGCACGGTTTATAAATGATACGATAGGAATGAATCATCATTCATAGTTCGTAAACTTCCAGTTTCGTATTCTGAACACTGCCTTAAATTAAGCTTCGGGCTTATTCTGGGCGTTTATACTCAGCATATTTCTAAATTAATTTGTACTGTTTCTAATACTTTTCTGGCTGAGGCTCTTACAACGAGCTGACATTTTGTCTTGTGAAGTATTTATAAAATCTTGAACTTTTGATAAATAAACAGTCAAATAAATTGGTCTTATGATATTTACTTTCATTCCAGTGAGAGGTTTCATTCGAATAGCACCACTGTTTTTTTCTTTCTATCGAATATTTCATCCACTTTCTTTTCGCTAAAATTTTTCCATATGCTCGAATTTCAGCGGCTTCATTCTTGGCTCTAGTACTGTGATTTGATAACAATGATTTTACTTTAAAAATTTGCTGGTAAAATTGATTCCCAAATAACAATATGAAATCTAAGACAAGAACATATAAAGATTTAGTCAAGCCATTATACTACGGATTGCGATGAATTGGAAAATGCATTTAATAATAAGAATTCTTCTTATAGGCATGTGAATTAGTTTCTTTGTTCTTTCCAATGTTCAGTTGAGATAAAATTATTTAATCCACAAAATTATATCAAGAATAGACAGAAAAGAAAAAAAAGGATCACTTTGACTGTGTTTTCAAATTGTCTCATCAGTCCATAATATTTCCGACACTTATCAGCTGTTTTTTAAATTTTATAGCAAATTGTTAAATTACGATTAGCTTTTATACTTCGGATTTCAGCAGCTTCGCGTTTATCTCTAATACTGTAATGTGATAAAAAATGATTTTACTTTTAACATTTGCTGGTAAGATTAATATTTCCAGATAACAATATGAAATCTAAGACAAAAATGGAATAAAGACTTGGCATTACCATTATATTTGAACAGATTTAATTCCTACTTAGTTATGTAACAGACACACATGCACGAAAAAGCTTTCATTTTCTCGGAATTATCTTAAACGTACGGATTTTTTCAAGTGACAGTTCTAGGAGTTAAAAAAATCCCTTGATCTCAATATTTGAAAAAAGGGAGAGCAAGTCTGTATTTTTGTTACATTTCAAAGAGTTTCCAACACACTAACTACATTCGTCGTTCAGTATGAAAGTACTGAAGTGAGTTACTATTCAGCTTTAAATATGAAGCGAAAGGGATTTCGAGCTGCAGAGAATTTCGATAACGATACATGAGGTCTTGCTGCTGTCAAGTTTAATTTCTGAGTATTTTCTGGATTCCTAGCCGTTTTTTATAGAGGTATTTTCGTCTGTTAGTCGTTCTTCGACTTTTCCGGTACGGAATCACCAGAGGGTTCTAGAAAAGATTTATTTTTATCCTGCATGAGACATGTTAAAATTTCCGCGTCTCCCACGAAATTACTAACAAAAATGCGTTTATTCATAGCACCATCAAATATTTCACACATATGCAATACTTATTGTAATATTAACAGTCAGGAAAACAAACCTGTAGCTGTCTTCTGGTATTTCAACTTATTCTCACCGTTTCTTCCAAAACACAATGTTGCCACAATAAAAAGTACAGCAATCAAGGGTATAAAAACGTGGATGCCTGAAAGACAAACAATTTTAAGAGTGGTAATATCGAGGAATCATATACTATTTGGTAAGATCGGAGGAAATCAGATAGTGAGGAAGAAAAGCTTCGTGGTGAGGGTATCATCATCCACTGAATTGCAGAAATAACATATAATTGCAGTGCAACAAGGGAACAAATCCTTCCCTACAATTTTTATTGGCTATTATTCCTTTGCTAAAGTTACGAAATGCACTGTTATAAAACATTAGCTTATATAAAGGTGAAGCAAACCTTCGACAAAATCATAAACGACATCCATCTGATAGTTCTTAAAGCAAATAAGGGAATACTGAGCAATCGGTGCTCGTTGCTAACTTCGCCCTCACGAATCGATCAGGCTCTCTTCACCTCTCTCATTCATTCATCAAACTACTATACATATGTCTGTTGTGTATAATGAAATCAGTAGAATTTGTCTCATGAATTTAAATCAATCTAATTTAATTTTTCGAAAGCAAACTTAGCATTTTTTTGGATCAGTTTTCTAAGATCACTCAGACAGAACCTATTTAAGACAAACAGCAGAAAAACACAGATAAATAAATCAATATGTTATGTGATGTGGGACAAGCGACATCATTTGCGTGGTTTGTCACGAGATTCCGACCGTGGCAGTTAAACGTATATGTTAGGATGTAGGTTTGACTACTTCGCGTACTACAAGTATTTCCTCGTTCTGCTGCATCATTTACTTACGTTTATCCTCTTATTCGCATTTCTCTTTATTCATATCTGTTACGTTTCTCACAAAATCATAGCTTAAAAAAGTTTTATGTGTAATATGAAATCCAGCTTAAACACTAATATAAACTTTTAAATGTGCTTATCCTTTAAAACTTTTATGAAGCCTTGAAGTAAGGCTTTCGAGCTGCATCGATAATGCCATACTGATAAGTATTTCATCCACACATTTCGTTCTAAAACTAAAACGTTTCACATTTTGTCCTTCTTATAGCTCGGATTCAAAAATTTACGACGATTTAATTTAATTTAATTGTTTGCAAAAATTTACGACGATTTAATTTAATTTAATTGTTTGCAAAAATTTACGACGATTTTTATGTTTAAAGGTGCTTCTTATGAGTAGAATTTTGTGTCCAAACCCAAGGTTTATATTAACGATATGTCCAGTATTTTATTTCAGGTTGCTTATTAGTCAGGCATCAATCGTACAATAAAAATGGTAATGTTGACATATTCATAAATGGAGTGTAGATTGACTTACTGAAATCTTTCGCTTCGTAAACCCCTAGTTATAATTATTTGAAAGTTTCAAATCCTTTTCCTTTTTCCTAGTTTCTGATTTCCGTGATCTAATATGGTTACTACATGTCATTCACATTTACATTTCCTGATGTACATTGTGGAAGCACAAGAATAGAAAGCTGCAATTATGACAAAAAATATAGTCTGAAGGGTGAATTGAAATATCTTCATTAATATTAATTATAAAGTTTCAGATATCTTTAACATACCTTCGGTTTTAACATGATTTTTCAGCCGAAGCACAAGAAGTGGATTGATAAAAAACATTCTAGAAAATTTCGTTTGGTCCATCAAAATCGAAGTGATGATAACAATGATAATGGACACGTGCAGCAGTCGACTAGAAAAAAAGTGATAACTCTTGAATAATGTGAACAATGAGGTTTTTTTGAAATGTAAAATGTACATTTTACATTTGAAAAAAGATGTAAAAGAATGTTGCCATAAGAATCACCAAGAGCTCATCTTTGTGTAGGAATTTACGGTTCCGATGCAGCTTCCAAAAAAAATAACAGAGCATATAACTGTCAACATCAACCTTGCGCACTACTGCTACAAATGAAATTGGTCGAATTTCGTTGTGTATAAATAATTTTCTATAAACTTCTATTGCAGGATATGAAAGAATATGACAGATGTGGCATATATTTCGATGATGACTACGACTATTTACAGCATTTAAAGGAGGTAAATAAGGTAAGCAGTGCAGTTTTTTTTAATATCTGTGCGTGTATTCGTTTGAGTCATTTATTGATCATTGTTAGTACCATGATGAGAATACAAAGGTATCAGGGTATAGCTATCTCTTGCAACATGATGAAGGAGGAGTTGACAAATCTCATTTTTTATTAATCATCGCTCGCAAAGCACTAGGAAATTTTGTGCACTTGCAATGATTTAGATTTCAAAAGTTACTATTTAAAAAATGCTACTGCATAAATGATCTGAAATACATGATTTATTTGAAACCTTTAAAATTTTGCTTTTGTCATTTTTTTATTCTGGCATCTTTGCCTATTCCATAGCTGAATAAAAGTTACAGTTCTCTAGTTGGACGTATCTTCAATGCTCGGATTAGAAAATAAGCAGTAGATATCGGAGTAAAAACATAGATACGAATTTTTGTATCTTTATTGGAATTCCATCTGATTTCTTCTCAGAGTTAGAAGCAAATTGAGAGAAACAAGTGGATCTGCAGGTAACAGAAAATGGAATGGAACAGTCAATTATTAGAGTACCGTCGGGAAAAACAAATATTTTAACAAATATATTCGAAGCAAATGGCTATGAAATCAATGCTGAATTGCTGAAGAAGGGGACGTTACCGGGTATGTTTAGGAGATAAAAATGTTATCAATAGTCTGGTTTGACTTATTATTTTCGAATTTCTTTTACTTTTATCCTTTACATGATTTGTTTTCAAACTTCTCCAAAAACAACATCGGATTCTAATATGGATGTTTTAATCCATGTTGCTGTCTGATTCTGATGACAGACGATTCGAATGAGAAAAACCCTGCGTAGGTGTACTAGTTTCGTTAGTGAAGCAAACCACATTAAACTGATGGAAAGGGATCCAATATGCTCAAGGATGAATAAACTGTGGTCATCATGCGGCAGGATTTCCTTAAGAATATCTCTCCGCACAGGACTGAAATGATTGTTTTGATGCTCGAATGACTCTGATTAGGTCTGATTGAAGCAGAGAGAAAAACAGAGATTTTCAAGGGACTTTGCGGGGTTCTGAATTTCTTGAAAATATTCTAGGCGAAATGCACATCGATCCATATGTTATTGCCGAACTAAAAAGTGATGATGATGTCGAATTTGAAAATCCAACTAATGACCTAGATGATGATTTTGTCTTGCAAGCTAGTGGTGGTGAATTACCTCCGTTACAATTACCGATATCATTTTCGTTGCGGAAGAACGAATTTCGTGAGAAACCCATTAATAATGATGACGATAGCTATGAAGAAATGGAACTCGGTATACCTTTAATAATAGTGTAAAAACGGATGGTTTCTTCGAGTTTTTTGGTTTTCCTTTTAAAAGAAAAAGATATCAAGTTTTTTACCGCTGGAAGCCAATTGCTTTGTAAGGAAAGATACAGTGAAATTATTCAAACTATCAAACGAGTCATTTTTTATCCGTCTTTGAAGTTTCGAACTATGATGATGATCAAATGTCGGAGGAGGATTTTTTCGTTCCTATGAAAAATAAAGAAGAGATGCGACCGATTGATGAGAAATTCGATAAATTGTGTGAAGAATACAGTGAAACAGATGGTGAGGAAAATGAGGTAGTGTTTTTGAAAGTGATAATAGTTTTGCGCATGCGTATGAAATTTTCGTAGTTCTTTCTAGGAAGTTTAACTAAATTGAATTTTAGGATGAAGAGAAGTTTCTTTTGGATCCAAACTCTGATAGAATGAAAATGCTTGCGGAAGATTTCAAAAATAGAAAAGTGGAACTTGTTCTGGTTGATATTTTCTTTTTTATTCATTTGTTTGCTTTATATGTATTTAGATATTCTTTCAGCGTCATTTTATACGCGGTTCTGATTTAGTTACTAATTAATTGTCATAGAAGGTAGGACAAAAACTGTGAAGAGTAATGTTATAATATGACTTCATTCAATTATGGACAAATTTTTCAGCAAAGGGATGTATTGGCTCAGCGTTATGCCGAAATGAATGATGAAGGGCTGGAGGTTGATGAAGAGATGGAAAAGATCACGATAGTTTGTCCTAAAAGAAAAGAAGCCAAGTGGGACTGCGAGACGGTTGTCTCAGCTTATTCCAACATTTATAATCGACCTGCTCTCATCAATGATTTTACATGTAAACAAAAATTGAAATCGGTTCTAAAGCAGCTAGAAGTTTGTTCATTTTAATATTGTTTATTCTTCTAAAAACTTAGATTTCTTTCTCTTTCATTTTTTCTTATTATTGAGTTGTTTTATTTCCTGAGTGCTTTTC
Organism: Cercopithifilaria johnstoni; assembly: GCA_916381525.1. Lineage (NCBI taxonomy): Eukaryota > Metazoa > Nematoda > Chromadorea > Rhabditida > Onchocercidae > Cercopithifilaria > Cercopithifilaria johnstoni. The sequence goes on along the minus strand of CAKAEH010001647.1, from coordinate 43,216 downwards.
TAATGAGTTTAATGCAAATATAGCATTTCTTTTTAGCAGAGACTAATTAATTTTTGAAACTTATGGCTTCTACCGGTTTTAAAAACATCGCATTAAATTGATAACCACTCTGACAGTTAACTTTGTTTGTTTAAAATTATTCATATATTTACATCTACTTACCACATTGCAAATCGAAGGTCAAAAATTGGGCGCTCAGTTTTTTAAACTTTAAATGACAAATTTTTTACAGAAAATGGACTATTCAGTTCAGTCAGGAAATAAGTCAGCGATTTCAATAGTATCCTCATCAACGATAAGAAAACGTGGGGAAACAGCGGAAGAACGAAAAACAAGGAAAGCAGCTGTCAAAATGATTCGAGCCGAGCGAAGAGCAGAAAAGAAATGTAATAAATTAACATTCAAGGAAGAGCGAAAGAAAGCGGCCGCATGGTGCCGTGGTTCTGCTGTTAAAATGATGCCTATTGTGTGAATAATTATGTGTCTATAACAGCTGAATTCATGAAATGTCAATGTCTTGGCTAAGGTGATATTTTGTTGATGACTTTTAAAAAACTAGTAAAAAAACATTTTTGACGGCTCATGTATAATAGGATTTCCGTTTTTTTGACTCTTTGGCGTATTCAATATTTCCAAAAATCGGATTTCTGGAAAGTTAGAATATTTTTTTTATTAGTTATAAGCTGTGGTTTTTGTTTTCATTTTATATTTAAGATAAAAATGAAGGAACAGACTTTCGTCGATATCGACAACATTTTAAAAGAATTACTATTTGATCATTTTCATAAAGGTCAGCTGTGGATAAATTTTAAATTATTGTTGTTGGGTGTAATTATTGTTTTAGTTGGAAATAAAAATGTTTATTTTTTCTCCTTGTTCAGCGTAATTTTTGGATGTTATAACGTGATCATCATTTCGTGAAAGTTTCGGAACGGAAATATATCAGTTATTTATGTGGCACTCTTCGTTATACAGCTTGCGAAGCAGAAATCTCTGATTTAAAAGAAAATATATTTTACTTTGTAATATCGCCTTTAGCGTTTTTTTTAGTAGAGGGCATCGTCATGAAATTTCAGATTTACATTTAATAAGTTCCGATTCATATGACAATTGGCTTTTTATATCATCTATTATCGCTACTCATTTCCTTTATGGATTATTCATTTTATTTATGAATTGCATATATGATAACTGACAACTGTTTATTATTCTTTTTTAATCGGTTTTATTAAGATTTAGTTTGATATTTTGATGGCATTTTGGATTTTTTCATGGACCGCATGGATTTCATGGGTTTTCTCTATTATTCTTATCTCGGCCATAAATTGGGATGATGAGATTATTGCTACTTCAGAAGAATTAAGTCTTTCTCATGATGGTCCATTATGGACTTATTTTGGTAATAAAGCTGAAAATGTTTCAATCTTCCATTCCCGTGAATATATTCAAGAACGCGTGGGCAAGCTCAAAGATGTTGATCCGGGAAGGTTATTTCTTTTGTGTCGTGAATATAATTATAAGTTAAATAGATGCGAATAATTTACTAATATTTAGATTTAGGCAGTTCAATTGGAATTTAAAAACAAAATGCTATTTAAATAAAATCCCACTTTTTTTGCTATTGCTTACAGAATTTTCAACCATAATTATTTATCTATGACGGCTTGGCTAAAGGAATATGCTGCAAAATATCCAAACATAACGTGGTTATATTCAATTGGTGAAAGTGTGAGGAACAAAACGTTATGGGTATTGGCCATTTCAAAAAGTCCTCGGATCCATAGGCTTGGTGTTCCAGAGATCAAATTTGTTGCTAATATGCATGGAAATGAAGTATTTTATTTATCAACTTAAACTCTGTTGTAATATGTTTTATATGATTCGGAAAATCTAACACAAAAAACTTTAATTAGTTAAGATTGGTTTAATTTAAGTAAATGACATATTTGAGAGTAATTATGGGTAAAGGTGTAATTAGAAGTGTTGCTCTTCATTTTACTTTTCACTAGGCTAAGACATGCATATTTGTAAATTTTTTCTGAACATTAAATACACTAGTAAACCACTATAATATGCTAGGTGTGTTCATTCGTATTATAATTCAATTATGTACATGATCATAGTTATAATATTTGTTTCTATATGATTTCGAACATAACATTGTATTATACATGAAAGAATAGTTGTAAGCCGTTATTTTCACGTAATATTTAAGGTTGTAGGCCGCGAGGTAATGCTCTATCTTATTGCGTTGTTGTGTGAGAATTATGGAAAGAACCGATATCTGACGAATTTAGTAAATAACGTACGAATTCATATTATGCCTTCAATAAATCCAGATGGTTATGAAATGGGAAACGAAGGTGATCGTTCTGGATTTACTGTAAGTTTGTGCTCTGATTATAACCAATTTTGCGATTTAGAAGCTAAGCTGTTATTATTCTGGATATTATTCTAAATTTTCAAATTTTTTCCAGATCTAGATATTGTTTTTAGTCGCTATATTAAGTGATTATAAAAAATCACTAATATTAATAGAATTAAAAAAGGAATGAAAATAGTTGGATAATAGTACTAGTATTATTAATTCAGAAAGAAACTCAATACTGAATCCCTCATATTTGGTATTGAATTACTTATCTTTTCTGCTAATTTTATATAAAAATTGCTACTCAAGAATTTTATAGGGTCGTTCAAATGATCACGGTGTCGACCTTAATCGGAATTTCCCAGCACGTTTTCCTTCACATCGAGAAATATCTGGAGGAGTGTTTCTTGAAAAAGAAACGTTGGCAGCAATTAAATGGTTCCAGCAGTATCCATTTGTCCTTTCTGCTAATTTCCATGGAGGTTCTGTTTTAACTCCTCTTTATATTATTGACAACTTAGAAAATTCTCCGCTTTCTTACCTTCATGTAAAAGTTTTTTGAAAATTTTGGAGGAATTTTTGAGTGGAAATTTATTTTCTTTTCTACAGTTCTTTGGAAAAATAGGAGCAATAAAACGAAATGAAGGTAGATAGATGCTTTAGCAATTGAGTTTTTTATATAAAGTGAGCTCAAAATCTCTTTGTTGATTTAGAATTCCTGTTTTCTTTTTTTTCGGGCTAATATACTACTGACTACCCTACTTTTCCTTCTTTTATAGAGTGAGAGATGAAAATTTTCATCAAGCCAAGGATGCGTACCACATTTTATTCAAAATATGAGATAAAACTTGGGAATCCTTTTTTATTGAAAATTGGTATTATTTGTAATAGTGCTTAATTGTGTCTTTTGAAAAAACATGGCCTATAAGTATAAAAAAGTTTATAAGGAAAAAGATTTTTTAGTAAGCTTTTCAGGTTCGTTAGTAGCTAATTATCCTTACGATGATTCAACGACAGGGCAGGACAATATTTATTCGCCAACTGCAGATGACCGTCTTTTTGTAGCTTTAGCATATTCCTATGCTCGAGCACATTCTAATATGTGGAAAACTGGCCGAAGGTGGGTCAATGTTTGTCTCAATTTTTTTTCTTTAATTAAGCTCTAGGAGACTTTACTTTTCAGTTATCTATAAATTAAAAAATTTAGGGCCAACATTCAACATTTATTGCTTATTTTAATCATGTTGATTTTGTTGCCTGAAAAAATGCTTTAGTTAGGCCCAGGACTGTTTTAGAAAATTTTGCTATTGAAGATGTGGATTGAATGTTGATGGTGATTTCTTTTTGAATGGTATTACAAATGGTGCACTGTGGTATCATATAGCTGGTGGAATGCAAGATTGGCAGTATGTCAATACAAATTGCTTGGAAATTACAGTAGAGATGAGTTGTTACAAATTTCCTAGAAAAAGTATGTTGCCGCAACTATGGAATGAACATAAGTATTCACTTCTTGCATACATGGAGTACATACATCGAGGTGTCCTTTACTTCTTTCCTTTAGTTTTAGGATATACGTTCTTTGTATTTCTTCTATCTGTTATGTTTGTTTTTCGCTATTATTCGTATGTTTGTTTCTCACTATTACCGGATAAGAGGAGATGGGTTAAAATATATAGCTTGAAATAATTAAATTCTGGATTTAGCATTTTCTTGATATTTGGTCAAGTTATTTTACGTTCAGGAATAAAAGGATTTGTACTTGATCAGAAGGGATATCCAATAAAAAATGCCGTATTATCGATTAATCAGGGAAAGAGTATCGCAACAACGGATGAAGGCGAATTCTGGCGAATTCTGCTGCCTGGTACATACACGGTATTCTTTTTTGATAATTTATAACAATATTTCAAGTTTTATTCATGTCGAATGGATGTACTTTTTTTTGTTTTGAGGTGTTGGTTAGTCATCGAAAGTATCTACCAAAAATTTTCAATATAACCGTAGATGAAGGATCTGCAAAACTTGTCAATATCACTTTGGAGCAGAAACTCTGCAGAGAAAACAGTTCAGTTCCTTGTTTGAAAATATCATTTCTAACATGATTTCTTCACAGAGGTGTTTTGCTGGCATCAAATGTTATTTCACTGATGCTGATAACAAAAGTTTCTTAAATGTGTATATTTTAAACGTTTGAAGATAGTTTTTGGTTTTGATATAGTGCTCAGATAATGTTATATTACAATTTTATGCCTAGTATTCGAAAGTTCACTTATATAGCAAATAATGATTAATAATATAAATTATATAACAATATAAATTTGATCTTAATATTAATGCAGTTGATGGTGTTCGTATAAGGGGAGAAGGAGCAGTACGTATTGCGGTGTTTGGTGTCGATTCATTGGGGTTGTCGATCGTTCAGGAATTAGGAAATGCTACCTGCTTACCGGAGGATTTATTTGTTCCAATACTTCGGCAATCTACCTTACATTTGCTGCCGTCATTGTCAGCAGAACATGTTCTTTACTTGAAGGTTATTTTATTTAGAGATTAAATTGGAAAGTTGAATTTGATCTCAAATAATAATATCTGCTACGTTATATTTTTTACATGGTCTTAAAAAAAAATATGTGCGTACAACAACAACGCTATTGTTTTTCTGGAACAATGCAGATTTTTTTCATAGTAGAATGCTGATTGTTTTGTTTTGATTGCAGGATCATGAACTAGATGTGTTATTATTGTTTGGACAAGGATTACCAAAATCAACTATATTTAGTGCCGGGATTAATACTCCTAGTCAGTTCGATCAAAAGAAATTTGATGATAGTTTAATGGTGTAAGTCGTCATTTTTCAGTCGATTTTATTTTGGTATGTAAGAAATCATTTGATAGTTCTAATTGTTTCCACTCATGGCGTAGGTGGAAACTATCTCATTTTTTTACAAATAGAGTAATCAGCATTTCATCAGTTGCATGCCGAGAATTAATTCTTACCCCAAAATGACTTTCTTTATTAAACAATTTTGTTTTTGCGGTACGCTGGATAATAAAACAATTGGCTGTGCTAATCATATGCTGGACAATACAGTTTCATCGATGATTGATACGTTAAATATAATGAAAACATTTCAACTCGGTGTTTCGTTAGGTTGTGACTTCAGTCGGCCAGAACTAACACTTGCGACCGTTGCTGCTGTTCTACAGGTATAATTACAAAATCTTTGAAATATTAGCAGAATTATCTGTTCTTCATACTCTAAATGCTAAATTTCATGTTGAATTTCGGAAATTCTGAATAATAAATTTTAGATTGTAATAAATGTTTTTGCTGGTGTGAAAAATCTTGTAACAGAATATTCGGCGACACCACCTATATATTTGGCAGATTACTTTTTACCAGTGAAGACAACTGAAGCAAATAGTGCTAACCTACAGCGTATCGAAGAAAAGAATTGCGCTTCGATAATTAATATTGGTTTGATGAAAGCTATAGTATTCGGCAATGGCCGTATGCCGCATACTCTTGTGATGGCTGTTGAACAGGTGCACTGATTTCAGCACATTAAATGAAAAGCAGTAAGAAAAGTAGAAAAAGCAGAAATAAGAGCTATTTAAACGTGGATCAGGATAAATATTAAAAAAAGAAAGCAAAAATTTTTTCACTTGTTTTTTTCATTCCCTGTCGAAGTAATTTTACGATAGCTGCATAGAATCATGGTTATCTTTCACCATATGATTTAACTTGATTTAACGGCAGGGTTGAACCATTCACTTAAAGTAAGGAAAAATTTCCAAAAAAGGAAGAATTTCCTTTTTTAGATAATTAAGGAAGAATTTCCAAAAATCAATTTTCGAGTAATTAATTTCAGAAGACGTCATCGATGGTTTATGAATTTGCAGCGGATCTTTGCGCAGAATCATTACAAAATCGAATTATACCTGAACTACTGAATACATCAACGCTAATTTTAATTCCAACTATACCATATAAACAGCTATACTGTCATGATTATATGTCAGTGATGCAGTTTAAACCATTCGTTGAACAAGTTTTGGGTATTTACCCTCTTATCGATTATGCTATACTGTTAGGTACAGGTGGGATGAAAGTGCGCTACACCGATGTCTCCAGACTGGGAAGAGCGAAAGATTTGGCATTCAATTATGTTTCCCTTCATTCACTAATCAGACCAACTGGAGGTGAAATATGTAATAGGTAAATGCTCTGTGAATCAATCAGCTTTGAATATCTGAAAAACACATATACATCGTAATACAGGACTATGTTTTCGCTGGCCTGCAGCCACAAACTCCAATCGTTTTTTTGTTCCTGCTTCCTCCCATTTTTTATTTTTTAAGTAAGAGGTTTCTTAATTGTTTCATCCTCCTTCATATGGTTGAAATTTCTTACTTTTTTGATTTGGAAGTCAAATTTTACAATCAAACGCAGCACTAATAGCTTAGAAAGCTGAGGCATTCAAGTTCAACAAAATAATCCGTTTTCACTTGTCTTCAAAAATGTTTTGTTTTTAGGAATGATTTTATACGGCAGTCAACTGTAAGTGAACTCCACTGGCGTATGGAAGAGTGGCAAAAGGCACCGGATATTCTGCTTGTGCAGGCAGCTTGTTGTTATGAAGAACACGGATCGGGACATCTTTATGCAGATAATAAGGTCTCACTCATATCGACTCTTTTTAAGGTTTCATTTTTTTGTGAATTTGAAAATTCAGGCTTACATAAAACTCTTCTATGTTTAAGAGTCGTATCAGAGAAGCAGTGGATCCTATGTAGAAAGATATTGTTTAATACCAAAAGGATTGCAGAGTGGCTTATTTTTGTAATAATATTTCTTTGTCCCTTTAATTGTTCATTGTTTGCTGCCTGGAACACTTTATTGTGTTCGTCTTTCACAATTTTTATTATGCTATCAGCCAGTAGTTATTATTTTTTTCCTTTCTTTTCGGTAGTATTGAAATTTTTATGCAAGGAATTTTTGTAGAGAGTACAAGGTTTATCGGGTACTATCAGAGGAATCTATGGTAAGCCAGTGAAGGCACCGGTAAAGTTAACAGTTGGTAGTTTCGTTTTTTATACGAAACATGATGGTTATTATTATATTTGGTTATCACCTGGAATTCACACCGTTGATGTATACAAGGAGAATTATCATCCGTACACTTTCTCCACTAAAGTACGTTGCTGCTTCAATTTTTAAATTATTTAGATTTGTCTAAGGTCTGTAATAACGTTCCCCACAGACTTATTTTTTTATTTATATTGAGCTATTTTGATAAATTCCGGAAGTGTTTAAAATAATCCGAAATGCGGTTTTGGAAAATTTTTAATTTCCAATTTTAAGAAATAGCACTATTTGTTCTGAAATACTTAAATAACTGCAGATTGTTTTATCCAAGCAGACGATACATGATATATTACTGACAGAATCTTCCTCATTTTCTTCACTTTTCAAGAGAGAAAATTTTTTTATTTCATTCACAGCATTTTGCATTTTGGTACTCGTCTTTGTAAGTGTTATTTCTTATTATCCTATTCATAATCATTTCTTAAAATTTGATAAGTACATTAAATTCAAATTGTTGGGACTGTTTTCTGAAGAATTTCGTAATTTCCTTTACATAGCTGGATTTTTGATAATAATCCAGATGCAATGTGATGTTGACGCGAAACAGAACTTGCTCCTAGAGTCGTAATGCGGGTTAGTAATAGCGTAATTATCAAATGGATTAATTGGAATGGTTTAATAGTTCGTACTATGGTGCAATGAATACTTGTGATAGAATTATTCTGATAGAATGTAAAATTATTAAGGACGCTTTTTTAATTTTAGGTGTTTTGAGATGGTTTTACTTGAAAAAAGTAAAAAACTTTTATGGCTTTAGTTTGGATATAAGGCAAAATATTTCACAAGTGTTTGAAATAAATGAAGCTGTTTTCTCACGTATCCTTCATTTCATGCTACCAAATGTAAGATCTTGAAATGTATTTCCAGATTGGTTTATGCCGATTAAACATTGTGTATAGAGCGAAATCGACAAAACGATGGGGAGATGGCTTCGAGCGCCTTCCTCTGAATGATTTCGATTCTAATGTATCCGATGATGATGATAATTGTTCTTGATTCGACCAAATCATTCCTTCAGTGACCTTATTGAACAGTTAAGAATTATTGCTTAGTTTTTTCAAGACGCATAAAGCATGTTTTTTTGCCTTTTTAGTATTGCATCTCTTTCATTTCGAGCTCTAATTTTTATGCTGTTCCAAATTCTTTTGTGTGCCTTATTTTTTATCCGTATCCTATTTACATATTTGTGTATTCTCATTTTAAATAACAGTCTTTTTACTACCTCCATTACTTATTTTTAAATATAGCCAACATAAAAAAAGTTCAAAACGCAATAGATTTTTTTTAATATACTGAAAATAATGAAAGATTTTACGATTAATAAAAAATAAGTTATAATAGTATTGTGAAGGTAGTAAATAATTGGCTAACTGTGACAGAACATAAATTTTCTCAATTTTGAAAGAAAATAGAAGAAAAGCAAAAAAGTTACTCATTTCTGAATTTCCTAAATATGTGAACTGTTTTTCGAATGTTTGAATTATTTCTGCCCATATTGGAAACGTACATAATGTCGCTTATAATATCATTTTTATAGATTAATTAAATTGCATTTTTAGAGTATCTTTTGAGCTATGTATAATTTTATACGGAAACTAAGTCATTTGTATGAGTGTTTAGAGTGAAAAGTGGTTACCGAATCACAATACAGATTATTTTTTGATATTGCATTTGCTTATTGATGATCTTTTGGAATCTATTTTTGGTTGCCATCATGTAATAATAGCAGAGTGTGTTACTTGCTTCTTAAGAATATAGGAACTACTTCATGCGGCAGAAACGGAGAGATAAGTTTCCTGATGGACTTGCATTAGTTACTCAGCTAATTTATGCTTTTGTTGAGTCTACAAAATTGCCTCCGTAATTTTTCAGAACTTTATTCTTACGCTATCCTGTCTGCATTTTTTTACATTTCAGCCTTCAATAATGAACCTTTCATAGTTCATTTTAGCTCGCCACTTGAATTAACTTCTCGGTCTATTTCTTTGTTTTCTTTCTATAATTTGTTGATGTTCACATTGTACATACCAATTATTAATCAGTCCATTGGGATATATGCTCATTGAAATACTTTCATTTATTACGATGCTCCTTCCTTCGCTCTATTTCTTATTTCTGGACATATCAGCTACTGAGATTTTTATTTCTTTTTTGTTTTTTTTCACTTGCATTCGCTTATTTGTTTAAACAGCCATGTAATTTGATTGCCCAGTTTTAATCAGGTAGTTAAGCATATTGAACAGATGCTCCATTTTGAACTGTACTCAGTATTCTTCGTTTGATATTCTTGATAACGTCACTTTTTTAATGAGTAGTTGTATGCCATTTTTGTGAGAATTGAAGTAGAGAAGGATACTGTTATTCTTGTACAACGTAACTATGGAAAGCTTGAACGGCTATTTGGAATTTTCTATCGTAATCACTGAAGAATTTCAGTCTTCGAGATTTCCGATAAGTTCAGGCTGTTGGAAATTTCCGATCAGGTTAAACAGCTGAAAGTTCGCTGGACTTTGATTCTTCTGCACCACGTCGGTGAGTTCAACATCACTTTGTAGTCGAATTTTCATGTTAGTCCTGAATTTATAATTTATTTTCAAGGGAACCCGAAAATGTTTTCGGGATGTTGTAGAGAAACTTCAGAATTCCTGTCATGCAAAAAAAAATAAGGATTTGAAAATGGGCGGGAAAGAGTATCGCAGAATTAGGAAAAGATTGATCGAGTGATTGAAGATCAATCAGGAATCAGTGAATGATTAAACATGATTGAAATCATCAGGAAAGAACGTTTCCTAAGGATGACGCTGAGGAACGGTGCATGAAGTTCTTATTCAGCTTTTCGGTTTGCAGGAATCCTTCAATGGAATAATATTAGTCAAAAAACGGGGTAGTAACTACGATTCATATAAGCCAGAACCTCTCAACAACAACGCGAATCCTCGGAATCACAGGTTCCGAATAAAATATTTTTAATTCAAATATTTGGTCAAACCAGCCTACAATATTCAACAGCGGAAAAACATCGAAAAATGGAACTCGCACAAAACCGACCGTATGTCTAAGAATAAGAACCCGATTCGTTTTTAGATATTTTAAGTGTAGAATCCGACTTCACCGTAACCCATAGACCGAAGACATAAGTTGCATATGTGAAATAATGGTAGAAATAGGTGGAAGAAATTCCAACACCTGATTAATTGAAGCGATAATCCAATGTCACGTCGAAAGCCAGTTTTTGGAACAAGTGCTGCAAACAAGAGGGATGAAGGTATTACTAACAAGTGTGGAGCACTTCCTGGCTGGCAACAAACTCTTCATGGGAAATAAAATGAATATAAGAATCCCCACTCTAGGCGGACTATATATTTCTGAGCGTTTTTCTGACGACTTTAAAGAATCAATCGATAATATAATCATATGCTAACATCAAAAACACATGAAAAAACTCTAGTGTGATCTACTCACTTTGGTGATTTCAAAACAAGTTAGTAGCTACATTTTGCTTGGATCTTGATTGAGAAATAGGTCCTGTAAATTTATAGCCAAATACCCAGCTTTGAAACTATTATGTTGGTTCTCGATTTCTTTTTCATGTACTCCCACTGACATAGCTGGGTCCTTAAAAAGGATCAAATGACTGCGCCAATGCACACGGATCAAATAACTGCGCCAATACATACTTATTTTAAAACTAAATAGAGCAAAAACCGAATTGCGCCATCCGCATTCTTTATCTCATTGCACTGTTTTTTATGGTTGGTAAAAAAAAAAGTTTGGTAAACGAGTGGACGGCAAACACTCATTAAAGATACATTTATAAATGCGCATTTCCTGATTTAAAAAGAGCATTATGGATTCTAAAAAACAAATTCATGGATAAAATGATTTAAAAGATGTTAAGGATTCTGAATAACAAATTCACAAATAAAAATCATGAATGCAACCAAAGAAATCCCTCTGAGGAAATGAATAAGACCTGATCTAATAAGTTATCAATTTTTTTATCAATAATTTCTTGAATCCACTGCTCCTTTGAAGCTTAAGCGAAAGCATATGCTACGAAGGTCGCAATATTAACGGCGCAAAAGCAAGGAAATTGCTCATGAAAAAGAGATAGAAAAAGCGATGCAGGAAGTTTCGTTTTGAGCATTTTGTGGAATTAGCGGAAAGCCACTTGAAGGAGTATTTACGACAATTTATTGCATTCAGTGTTATTTATTAAGATGACAAAAATTAGAAGACTCTTAAAATGAAATAGCAAACGGTGAGCCCGGTACATTCACATCGCCGTACTTGATAAAAATAAAACCTGTAACTTCTTCCTGAACAAGATACTTCACTACATACTGACCATCACCAAGATGTTGCAAAGCAATTTGTTGACATGGCCCTTTCGATGTCAGTAGACCAACATACAAAATATTGTCTCCTTAATAAGTTAACTTTTTTATCAATAATTTCTTGAATCCACTGCTCCTTTGAAGCTTAAAATAACTGGTCCATTTTTCTCTCTTTGCCAGCTCTACCTAATCCTCATTTCTCTCTTTTAAATGTAAAAAATGAGTTTGCACATTTAAAGCACTCTTCAAGAAAAACGAACCTGCTAGACCAGTGTCGATGTTGAAGACGGCTAAGTGGCCAGGAAAAAATTTATTCAGGCCAGGTCCCGTCACTATAACTTTGCTTGCATCACCGGAAAAAACTGGAGCCTGTCCAATTATATTCTTTCCGACTCTAACGTGCGCATCGATCTTAAATTCGATACCCTTTTACGTTTTTTCTCGAGAATTTAAACAAAAACATCATTAGCATTTGTTATCGTTGTCAGCTATGAAGTGACAACAAAGCGGAATGAAGGCAAAATAACCTTCAAGGATGTACTGCCTGGCTTGCCACCACCAAGTTTTTTACCTTCTACAACTATCTTGAATGGAGAACCAGGAATATGAATACCTATAAAACAATACACATGTTAACGATACAAGTTAGAGCAAAAAGATGTAAGTTAACTGGTTACAAAAACGGAAAATAAATTGAACATGAAATTTAGAGCGGTTTAAAATCCTGATACAATTTGGCATCACCATGGAGCGAAAAAAGAAGAAACGCGAAAAGCTCATTGAATGACGCTGTTCTTTTCTAATTTTTTAAAGGAAAAGGTATGCTTCACTGTGAGCGATGTATATTAAATTCATGATATTCGCGTTCACAATGTAGTCTCCCTTTCCACTTGCAATTTGACCTTTTCGTTAGAATATTGTAATCAATCGATGATTTGATGATATAATAATGTAAAGGGCAAAAGAGCGAAATTTTATGTAGAGAAAAATAAAAACTGTATATTTTCTTACTTTTCATCCTCAAAACAAACCTGAATATTTGATAGTTACATAATATGGTCCAGGTGCTAATGCAATGTAACACACTTTGTAACCTTCTTCCACATGAAAAAAATAATGATAATTACTTGAAAAGAATGATGACTAAAAGTAATACTGACATGAAAACAGACTATAACTTATCCAATCTAATTCCATTATTTTTCTTATTGTCTAACATAGTCAAACCAGTTCCGAAGAACATTTTGAAATAACGTAGAAATTTTTTGTGTAAATTTTTTGAAGAACATCTCACGCATTTTAATAATGGCTGCGTGCTTTACAAAAACCTACACCAATAACTTTATCAAATTACCAGTAGCTTAAAAACAACGACTAACAGCGAAATGAGAACAAAATGAATGACTAACATCACATGCATTCAAGGTAACTTCTGATGGTCCATCAAATCGTATTTGGAGAAGTCCTATTCCGGCGTTGCAAGTATTGATTATAAATGATGAGAGCTCGCCAGTTTGTCCGCCACGAATACCGTCACCGACCACTGTTATTACTGATGGATCATTATCCCAACCTGTGCCAATGCGGAATCGGAAAGGTGAGTCATGCATAGGTGCATCATCAAGCGTTACATTGACATAATAGTCTCCAGTCTAGAAATTATTCATTAAAAGCAAGAATAGATAAATTTTAAAAAAAGGCTGAGTTCAAGCATAAAATAGCTTTTTTAGGATATGTAAAGAACGGAAATTCATAATCAGAATATTATACTGAATCAACAAAAAAAACCTCTATAGGAATGAATCTGACGCAGTACGAGTCATTTTCATCAACTGGGAGGATATCGACTATTTCAATCCTGTTGCTCGGCGTATGAAGTTTTGCTTCAAGATGACCTGTTGCGCCATGCGTATTTATTATAAAAGAACATATTTCACCTGGCGTTCCAGAATCTGCGAGTGATGTTAATTCCAGGCGGCGAGCTTCTCCAACTTCAGAAACAGCAACCACCTTAAAAAATTAAAATTTGGCATAAGACTATGAAGATAAAAAAACCACTCATGGTGGAGAACACTTACAAAGCTACTGCTCTCGGTAATCTAAAAGCATAAATAAAATAAAAATTAAGAACTTTGAATGGTGAGTCTGGTATATGTTCAGCATTGAATTTGACTGATATAAGATATTCTCCGGACTTTGTAATTTTATAGCCCAAATGACAGTTTCCATCCTGAAAAAAATAGTAATAAAAAATAAGAGCAATCAACTAAGAATTTCTGGCATTCAGCTTAGCAGAGTAATTTTAAGAATTTTAGATTTAGTAACAAAGAATCTAGAAACGACTTTACCTGCAAAGAATTTATTAATCTGATCGAAAAAAAAATATTTAATTCTAGTAATACATCTCATTTTTTTCACTAATAACAACGAGTTTTGCTGTAGTTTTACAGTTCGTTACAGTTCCACAACAAAATTTGACACAATCAGTGACAAAAAAGATACAACGTGTTCTTAGAGTCAAATTTTTCTTTTTAATTGGCGATAAATCGTCATGTAAAATAGATCAAAATATTTATGTTAGTCACATGCCTATCTTTTTTGAAAGAATGAAATTTGAAGCAATCACATCACCAAATTCCCCCCTTTGAGCAAAGAAATTTTCACCTCATGTTCATGGAATTGCAAGTCGGCCTTTGATGGTCCCTCTACAGTTACTTCAAGTTCTCCTCGTCCAGCCTCCCGAGTGTAAAGATTGAAAGACTGTTTCTTGTTAGTTTCTGCTCGATTCAATCCAACTCCTGCTGCTCGTACTTTATGTGCGCCCACTTCATTCAAATGTCCTACAGTGAACTGGAAAGGACTCCCTGCAAAAAAAAACATTGATTTTCTGAGTTATTTTAAATCTTCAATTTTCTAGACCTCGGTAAATGAATGCGTGCACGAATATGAAGCTTACCTGAAACATGCTGTCCTTTACAGAAAATAGAAATTGCATGCGGCCCATCTAATGCAGGGGTGAATTCAATGCCATAAAGGTGATCACCAAGATCACGAACTTCAATTTCTTTGCTGCATCCATTAGGATCAACGATTTTTGCTTTTGTGTCCATTGGTGATACATTTTCCAGTTGCAAATATATGGCAGTATCTTGTCCAGGTAAAACCACTGGTGCCTGAAGATTTCGTATTTTTCTATAAGATGAAGTAATAATAACAACCAATTCATGAAGACCAATTCCAACGTAGCTCATAACACCTGAGATATATGCAAGGTTCACATCCCATCAACATTTGAAAGATTCATAAAACATACTCACCTGTTTCATTTTCAAACTGGCGCTTTCTTTCATGATACCCAATCCCTCTCCGGTACAGTTAATTGTGAATGGGCTACCTACAAGTGCAAAACCTCAAAAAATTTTCTTAAATTGTGAATGGGCTATCTACAAGCGCAAAATCTCACAAAAAAATTTTCAAAAAAAAGATACAAATATTATGAATATTATGAATGAAAATAACAAGATTATACTAACCGTTTACATGCGCACCAGCAAATTTCACCGACAAAATGTAAATTCCAGGTTCGGTTGGTCTATAAACAATATTAGCTAGACCTCCTTTATTTTCATTACATCTCAATTCTGCTTCTGACGGTCCCTGAATTGATACTGACAAATCACCAGAACCTGAAAAACCAAAAAAAATGATATTAAAAAAAATATTTACCCTGATGAGTTTTAAAGGGAGAGAAATATCTTCAGTAACAAAAAAAATATTGTTACATCAATTAAGACAGAATGAACTTGTAACGGATAACTACTTTAACACAAATTTAACACGAAAAGCGTTTTCAAATAACGTAAATATTACCAGCATTACGCGTGTCAATTTCAAAAATATTGTCTTGCTGACATAAAGCATTTGCTTTACCTTCTCCACTAACAGCAACTTTGGACGCATCTTTAGCCTAAAAAATAGATAAATATATAAATTTTCTTTCCCTTACAGTATGTATTCAGATAAATGACCAAAAGTTAAACACTCACTTGATTTTTAATGTCTTCAACTCGGAAGCTTGATTTTTGTATAATCTGCTCATTCTTTTTAACAGTGACTGAATGTTCACCCATTTCATGTGGTAAGAATGAGATGCCTAAAAATAGTTACAATGTATGACTGATTCACCATACCAAGAAAGTCTGTTCAATCACCACACCAAGGAAGTCTGTTCAATCACATCATACATCCAGTGAGGATCATCATCATTTATCTGCAGAAAAAAGGCTTGTAACTTCAAAAACAAACTAACAGTTCCATTGACTTGCTAATTATGTCATTATAAAACAGGCTATATTGCAAGTTAATTTCTTAAATTGCCTGAAACATCCATCAGTAGGCACTCATATAGCAATTTTAGCAAAAACTCTATCCGATACTTTTCATCCTCGAAATTATGAAGCAAATTGAGCAAACTGTAAGAGCCGAGCTACACTCAGTCAAGTCAAACTGCATTTTGGATGGTTTTCATTTATATAATATATATATAACGAAGGACAGTTAGAAATAGGCAGGCTTCCTCACTCCTCCCGCTTTAAATCCAGATTCAAAATTCAACTGTTCAAACCTAACTAGACCTCAAAAAATAAAAGACAAAATGAATTTGAACCCATCGAAAAAGAGTAAATGAAAAGAAGTAATTTTGACGTATAGAATTGATCGAAGCAGGGGGTGCTTAACTGTATTGGCAAAACTGATATTTTCCAAAATGTTTAAGATTACGGAAGCCATTGAACAGTCAAATGGCAGAGATGTAGGATTCCTTTAATATAAGAATATATAATTGGTAAGTTTTAATGTTTTAGAATTTTCCAAGCAAGCATAAAGAGAAAGAAATCTGCTCAAAAAGACTATTAAAAAAAAACAAACTGATTATAACCAGAAAAACGACTATAAAAAACATAGGCTGAAAAATCAAGGATCAGTATTGTACGAATACATTTAACGCCAGCACCTCCTACATGAAATATTTTAATTTTTATACTTTTCAGAATAATGAGCCACAAATTAATCATCCAGATATAAATTTATGCGTCAATTGTTCTGCAGTAGTCCTAAAAACCCCTCTATACTGATATTCTTATAATTGGTAACCACTAACTCAATGGATGGATAAGAAGTTCTGGAAGTCGATTTTCAATGAAAAAATCATGAGCACTGTGTTGAAAATATTTTCCAAAAGTTCGTCGAAACCCAAAGCACGATTTTCTACGTCACAGAAATAAACAAACATATTTCCCGTTGAAGTAATAGTTGTGCTAAGTAATAGCTCTTACTTTAAATAATTGATAAACGTGTAAAAATGTTTAGACCTCATAATAATACTTTGAAATTACGGTCGACAATACAATTTCTTTCATAGCAATCTAACATTAAGTAATTTAAATGAGAAGACTTAAATTATAATAATAAATAAATCATCTGAAGGGTGATTCTGGCTTGTTTGGCCGGAAGTTTTTGAAATAGCAAAACTCAGTCATAACTTTGTGATCATATGGTAAAGGTTTTCTGAAGTTTTAGAGTCAACGAGAATTATTCCTTGCACAAATTACTAAGACTTCGTCTGATGACTACGACATTGTAAGCAGTCTTCGCAAAAAAAACCAAAGGAGACGACTTCATCTACTTTCGTCGTCCAAACTTTCGTCATCAAGAAGCGTTAAGAAAGAGAAAGTTATCAGAGTACCGATGTGAGCAGGATCAATCTGACGAATAATGCATGGTTCTGCAATCCCATTTGGACTTCTAACTGATGCTACTAAGTCTTCAATTCCTGTATTGTTGATATTAATTGTGATCTACAAATTTGAAAAGATGAATAGCATCGAACAACAACAGAATGCAACTAAAAAATATGGCTGGATACAACATTCCACAATTAATAAATATTGTGATGCTTTGCATATTCAAACTTTTTCAGAACAAGCTGGAAGTATAAAAATGATTGGTTTATGAATATACACGGTGCTTAGCTCAACTGAAAGAAGCTGAATCTGGTTAGAAAATTTTTGCAACATACAACAAAAAAATGAAAATTGAAACAAGTTATCTGGAACCTCCGATAATGCTGTCGATTTAAGAGACAAATGCGCTCGCTTTTGACCTTTATCTGACACAAATACAACGAAGGGGGAATTCCTCACTGGTTTTCCAGAAAGCTTGACGTGAACTTTGTATTTCCCAGGCACAGGAGGTGTCCATACTACGGAGCATGTGCCATCCTGTAAGAAATTATCAACGCACAGAAATAACTGGGAGAGAAACTTTCACATGCAAAGCCAGTTAATCACCTTGTTGTCATGGCATTTGATCGTAGCTTTTGCTGCGCCTTCAATAGCGACAGATAAATTTTTGGTGGGCGAACCTTTCGCGCAAACTGTAAATGCTGCTGGTTCACCGACGACCGCTTGCAACAAGCCAGGACCATATACTGTCGCATATTCTTCATGTGCTTCATTCACATAAAATGAAATTGGACTTCCGGACATATTAATGCCATCATGTTGTATGAACAACTGATGACTGCCACATTCTTTTGGGTGATACGTCACCGTCACACTTCCGTCCCCATTATACTGTAAAAAACATCGACACGAATTATTTCCATTATTAATGAATACCTTAGTAGCAAAAACTTTCTAATTCAGATACTGATAATTAACACTATTGCTACTACTTCTTCCTAAAATTTTTTTTATACTTTTTTATTATAAAATTAAAAAAAATCGCATTGCAAAATCGCAAAAACTGCTTCTTTAAAAATGAACAGTTTCTCATAATTCAAACAACTGGTTTAAGCGTTTTAACTGAATCTACATGCGAAAATTTGTAACTCACATTCATGTATGCAGTATCGTCTGTGCCAGATGGCATTTTGACGGAAGCAGTAAGTTTGTTGAACTGATACTCTGTAGCAACAGCAAAACGAAAACTGTGAGGTATCAAATGTTCATCATCTCTAGACTCCGCTGTTCCAGGAACATTTTCATCCAAAGAAGATGAAACACACTGAAAATGCCTTGAAATTTTTCTTAGAAAATTGTCAGAACATTAAATTGATGGCCAATTTCTAAAAGTTTGACTATCATTTGCGTTTTCACTGTTCCTTTTAGCAAAAACCTAATTTTTTCCTAGGTATATTTTTGAATTTGAATATCAATAAACAACGTTAAATAAACATCATAATAAAATAATCAATAATCAAAACAATCAGCAATAAAGAACATTAAATAAATATCATGATAAACACCAATTTTAGAGGATATCAAGAAAATAAACATTGATTTTAAAATGGAAACCTCGAAATCGAATGTTCCATCAGGTATATCAACACCTCCATACATTAACGCAACCCGATGCTGCCCTTCAACATGTGGCGTAAGTGTTACGATGTAAAAGCCATCCTCTTTCTTCTCAATTTTTGTTTCCAAGTCAACGTTATCAGTAAGCACATTTAATGCTCCTTCTCCTCCATCCTTAGTGCTCACCACAAAAACTTTTGGTTCTCCAGCAGTCCAAAACTTATCAAGTGATTTTGCTGAAACAACACATAATGCAACAAACAATTAAATGCAACTGAAACTGTAGCAACATTAACATAGTTAAACACAAAACTCTTTAAATGACAAAAAGTAAGCACCACTCACACTGTCTTAAGTTTACACTGTATCCATTCAAAAAAAAAAATTATAATACAACCTTTCAAATATGATAGATATATATATATATCAATATCAATCATAGCAAATATGTTGTACAAGGCTTCATAGCTTTTCCGAAACGAATTGAAATACATGTTTGTATAACAATAAACAGTAGATGAATACTATTTTGGATTTAAATTTGCAAATTTTATGCACACTGCAGAGTTTTGTTAGAAATCTCACATTCCACGAAGCATTTATTTGCCGAGCCCACGGGTACAGCAGTTAGCCTATACGGGTCTGAAAACGGTTTCCCATTGACGTATATTACGACAACATACATTCCTGCCAAGTCTGGTACGAAATCCAATAAATACATTCCCTTGTTGCAGTCTTCGGTAAGCGCTGATTTCCGCAACTTGCCATCTGGACCCTATAAAATTCAGAACTGAGAAATCAAAATCATTTTTCTATGAACTTTCCCTATCAAATCCTGCACAAAGTTGCAGTAGTCGAACAGTTCCAATGCATGGATTGATTTGATGAGTACAATGTCGAAAAATAACGAAAAAAGCACGGAGGACCATTGACAGCTTATTTTGTAAACCATTCCAACGGGATAGTTTAGCAGGTAATAAAAAATTCATTTAAAAGACTCGTCCAGACAGACAGCTGCATAAAAACATAAACTTCGAATGGCTGCACAGCATTACTTAAACTATCAGCAATTCCTTAATTCAGTTACGATTCATAGCATCATTAGGAATTAACAACCTCGAGACTAACTATTGCTGAAACGTCACTGTTAATTATAAAAATGCCTCACTTTTATTTCCGCAACTAATTCATCAATTTTTCCGACTGCCGTAACGTCGATCAGGGCTTCAAATTGAACAGAGGCTTGCATTACTGACGGCAGGAAACCACCAGAACGATTTTTCAATACTACACACCCCTCTTCGGCTTCGACGACGAAAATAAGTGGTCTGGAAAAAATTTTGCAAGAAAATTAAGCAAAGAAAAAATTGTAACTGCAACATATACAAAACAGAAGCTTGGCCAATATTAAAACTTCTGTAACTTGAGTAGTTAAAACATTTCAAAACAAATATGAAAGACAGAAAATGTTACTTTCCAATAAGTTCGCCTCCATACAGAAGTTCCAATGCTATTGTTCCGTTTGTCGTAGCGCTTGGGATGAAAGTAACTCGATATACTCGAGGTCTGATTTCTTCAACAGTCGGCTGTTCGAAATCAGCAGGAAGACGCGCGCTTACTGGCTCTAATGCAGTGAGCGTAGCATCAACAGTAAGCGAAGTTGGTACTCCAACACGAGCAAGTCCATTACTACTTTCGGTTATTACAATTTTCGATGGGTCACGCTCGTAATCGGTTAGCAACATGAATGGAGAACCTTATAAAAAAATTGGTGATTCCAGTGGACCGAAAAGTGTTCTGCAGCTTATAAACAATGAAAGGAAAGATAATGCGACGCGAATTACAGAAACAAGGTCAACCTGGGATTTGTTTCTTTCTCTCTCCATAATAAATCATTATTTCGTACAGTCCAGGAGTCTCCGTAGTGTACTCTACTGTGCAAAGACCGTTATTATTATCCACCACATTTGTTTTCACTTTTGAAGGTCCTTTGATCGATACTTCCGTTTTGCCCTTCCCGCCATCCTTAAATCAAAATTATGGGAAGGATTTATATTGTTATCTCCATGAATAAACGCATTAGGACGAATTTTTTGATCACATCATATTCTAAGTTGTTTCTTTGTGGTGTCCATTTTAAAAAATAGATTTTATGAGACGCAGCTATCGTTATCACTATTTAGCAAGGGCAACGTCATAATTACTTATCACTTTGGTGACTGTGTTGCCACCTGAGTCCCATTTCAGGTTCGAACTGCAAATAATCAGCAAAAATCGCATTCTGTACTACCTTCACGTCAACCAGAAATTTCGCTGGCATACCAACAACAGCATGCTGAAGTCCTTCACCAATCGCTCGGCATTTATTTGCGTCCTCGTCATATCGAACAATAACTATATATTCCCGAACTAAGTTTTCGTCGAAAAAAACACATATTTTCGTTTTTCCTAATTTTTCTGCTGTCCAGAAACCTAAAGAAAATAGTACCAGTAATTAAGACAAATTGGGTGTAGAATTAAGTCAAAAGATTTTGCGCAAAATGTTACCTCTATAAATGTTTGAATTACGCTCATGTTCAAGAGATATCAAATATTTTGACCCATCAACTTTTCCAATTTCCTCCACAGTAACTTCCACGCCATTTTTCACAGGTTTCAAGTTTCCAATATCAATAGCAATATCTTTTCTCTGCCCAACTGCTACGGTTTCTGAGGAATCAAACACAACACAATTATTTTTCAAGATTAATAAACGATGAAGTTAATCTAAAGTGAGGTGTATTAGAGTGAGAAAATAACTGAAATCACTGAATACCCATCGTATCCCAGTGATTGCTAACCATTTTTGAGACCATCCACCAAAATCGAAGAGGTATCCATTCCTTCAACTGCCATAATTTTGGTTGTTGTCAACTTAGCTAAGTCACCAGACGCATTATCACGAACTGTCGCCATAATCTGCAACAACCAACTTATAGTTTAAATGCATCAGGATAACATGACGAACGCCACATTTTCTATATAAATTAAACGAATATTAAGACAATCACCTTATGTTCGCCTGGAGTTTCTGGTTGATATTTGAATTCATAAACAGTATCTGAAAGCCGACATTGGGTATAATGAACTAAAGATTCATTCGGTCCATTGATGAAGACTTCCGGAACTACCATCGCATCGCGTGTTTGAAGTGTAAATCCCGTAGTGACTCCAACTACTGGCATCAACACAACATCACAAAGTCGACCAAGTGATGGAATATACTTTGCACCAGGAAATTGTAAAAGATAAGTCATAACGCTTTTTTCATCAACGTCCGGACTGATCAATTCCTCAGGTTCAATAAGCTGAAAAAGTGAAAAACTCTGCTTGGTAAAATACATTAAAATCAGTACATTAGCATGTAAACTAGAGGATTTTTATGAATTTCTTCTCTAAAAAAGACCAATCTATATAATTCAAGACGTACTGCAGTCACACCGAGATAATCACTAGCAAGTCGCATTGCAGTAAAAGTTGATTGTAAAGCTTCTGATGGTGACCATTTTCGCCAACCAACTTCCAAATCTGGAGCGCAAGAATCGACCTGAAAGAAACTTCCCACATTAAATAAATAAAACGGAAAATGAATTGTTTCATTCTAAGTCATTATAAGATATACCAAAGCACCAAGAAGAATTCCATCATTCCAATCGAAGGTAAAATTGGTAACGGAAAGTTCGGTTGGTAACTTAGCTCTTATCCAAGTCAGGAGCTTTTCTTTAGCTGATACTTCATTACTTCCTAATTCACCACTTGGATGATCCCAAACTTGTTTCGGGATGGAGTAATGTAAAATAAGTGTCCACACGAGACCCAAAATTAACTTCAGATTGTGGTTCGCTATTGCTGAACTGTCTAAAAGTGAGAATATCATGAGGCGTGCGAATAAGCTGAATTCTCTTACTCTTTTTTTGAAATGATTGAGAAATATGTTCATCCGTAAAACATTTCGGTTCAAAATGAGAATAAAACAAGGACGCACCAATATTAATGAGCTTTATATGTTCTTCATTTTCCAAAAATTGCAGCGCAAGAGAAATATTTTCAAGTTTTTGATGGCGAAATATGACTTTTTTATTATGACGACCAAATGACTTTCCAGAAAGTACTTCAACCAAACGAATTAATTTCAGGCCTTCTTCAAAATCGGTTTTCTGAAGGAATTTATATAGTAAAAACTACGAAAAATAGGGCGAGAACATAAAATATGTGATGAAATGCTGTGAAAAAATCTATATATTCTAAAACATACCAAATCAGACACAGTTACGTTCACCTGTTCCAACTTCTGCTTAACCCAACGAGTGAAAGTATTCAGTTGAATTCTCTTCCATTTTGCGTCATGTTGCTGTTCGACCATAGCTATCTGCAATGATGCGCAGCTTCACATATATAATTTTGAAGCTTTAGCGATGGCTACGAAAGAGTCCTTTTCAATCTAAAACTTCTGAAAGCACAACTCCCAAAACGATTTTATTTCGTAACTTGTTAAATCCGCAAAAACTTTAAAATAATCATTATTAAAAGAGTTTGCCAAACATAAAAACTCAAGCAAATATTAGCACCGGTACGTAAAAAATTTTTTTCTATTCTAATCGTATTCAATAACCATTGATAAGACCGTTACTGTTGATATAATTGTCGTTATGATCTATGTATAATATTTGCTTCTAAGAAATTAAATTAACACAATAATTAATGGAAGAATACAACAGAATAGGATGATGGAAAAGCTTAACTGAAAAGAATGGCTAGAGTGACTTCATGCAGATTACTACCATCCTCCGTAATGCTTTAATAATTGCACGCTTAGTACATCCCCGCCATCCCATTAATGTTGTAGCAGTATCAACAGAGCAAATAATACTCTTCAGCATTCTCCGATATCCCAAATAATACAACAAGATCAATATGACGAGCATTCTGTCATATCTGTACATCCGACGTGCTAATGCTCACAATACGTGCATATCCTAAAGGTAGCTTATGAAGTAAATGGTAAAATTATCCTTACTGAGAATGGATATTTCTCTGCACTGTTGGAATGGACTTTACGGTTCGCACGTACATTCCATCCATTATCATTGCTTATTTTGCTACACTTTCAAGCTTTGTACGTAAATTTGCGCTATGAGGACGGAGAAATCGTCGATTTAAATTGAAATGGAATGAAATATGAATGCTGAATGAATTAACGAGTAATGCTGGCCTAATTCTCCCTGAACTTCCTTCTATTACTCATCTAGAAAAACTCGGCTTAATCTTGTTGGCCTTTCCGTTTGCTCCCAAGTAAGTTCATTCCGCTTATTGTCGTCTCAAATTAAATTGGTAGCTGTTTGTAGAAACATCCTCATCTTACATACTGTCTCAAAAATTTTAATATTTTTGTTTTGAAAGAGATCTCACCTGATGTATGTTCGGTCAGGATAGATCTCTTAAAGCAGCGGCTAATTCGTGTTCGTGTTAGTGTTTGTGACAGCTTCTGTTACATTTTTAAATGGTCCAAGTCTAGAGAAATTTTGAATGTTTGGGTTAAATGGTTTTGGGATATTACGTAGAGTTCGGAACTTATCAATCTACATGATTTTTATACATTCTATGAATGTTTCAAATTTGACAAAACTAATATCTAAGCAGTATATTAGCTTTTGGCTATAGTATCTCAAATATTCTTCTTCCTTCCTCTTGCTAAATATTTTTCCTATAATCTAATATATTCGATTAGATTATAAAAAAGCTACGAATATGAAAAAAATAGGCAGAAACCCATTTATGAAGTTCGAAACTTACAAAAAAAGATTTATCAGATTTATATTACGTAGCAAAATCTTTTTCTTCGTACGAAACTTTTATAAATTCTTGGAGTCGTGTGACACTATCAATTGCGCTGAAGAAAAGAGTCCTTGATGTTTTTTATCGAGATATTCCAGGTTACTGTAGCTTGTGAAGCTTACAACTTCGTTTTCCCCATATTGCTTCACGTTTTATTTCAAATATCGATCAGTTTTCATTCAACTTGAAACTGCACTGTTCATGAAAGTTTCCATCACATGACTTAAAAATTAATGGAAGTCTGTTCCTAACAAATACAATACTCCAGCAATAGAATAGCATTAGAAAAAGAACAGAAGTCTGAAAGAAATGATTAAAATGTTTTTTTTTGCAGGTCTATAGTTGCAGTAAAAAGGTACTGTTTAAAACAGTCATGTGGATGAAATTGGGAATTTCAGTGTTTTTGTCAAGCATTTTTTATCAGGAAAAACTGAATATGGAACATCAATCAAAAATAGCGCACTTGACCATTTGCGTGGAACAGGGTGTTAAAATCGACATACAATTTAAAGTGTTCGAATAGAATTTATAATACTTCATTTCCTGCTGTAACTCTTATTATCGAACCTTTCTGTAA
This sequence comes from Cercopithifilaria johnstoni, assembly GCA_916381525.1. NCBI lineage: Eukaryota > Metazoa > Nematoda > Chromadorea > Rhabditida > Onchocercidae > Cercopithifilaria > Cercopithifilaria johnstoni. Next base: position 17,550 of record CAKAEH010001647.1, on the reverse strand, counting down.
TAATTTTTCAGAAATTTTTGAAGTAGTTGAGTTGGCTTTTTTAATATCCTGAATTTCGCACGAGTATCAACTAATTTAGGGAATTAACACTTGTAAATTCACGAATGTTGCTACGTGTTTACAAATGAAAATTTTAAAGATAGGAACATGATTTCGATTTACCCAGTAAATGAGGAATGATTTTTTAGCTGATTTCTTAACGGAACATATTCATTGAAAATTTCGATTTTGGTTCGTATTATATAAGTCATAATTAATAGGAGAAATGACCGATTAAGGTAATATTATTCTTTTCTTCTTCGGCATATTTCTACGCATAATTTTCATCCGCAATGTTTCGAATATTAAGGGAATTGAAACATTGAGAACGCAAAATAATGCGTAAAAATACACAAAATCAATGATGAGAATACAGTAAAGCAGAAGCCAACAAGTTCAATTTATCTATGAAGTAGTGATATCATGTTGAAGCATTCACTCTTCGGGTACTTTATAAAAAATTGGATTTGGATGTTCTGCTTCTAAAATTGTCTTGAAACACAGTGCAAGTGGACAAAGATACAAAGCATTGAAGTATGCAAAAATCACAATAAGAATACTAACCTCCGTGATTCCTGAAAATGACTTAGTAATATCCTTCTCATCAATTACAAGTGAGAGAACATGTCGAAACAATTCAATTTATAAATTATCTTCAGCAAGTATAGGTTTTCCTTGCTTAAATTAACAGTTGGTTGAAGCTCTTTTAATCCCATCCACTGCGTTGTAACTATAGCAGAAAGGTCCCAGAGTCAACACTTTTTTATTTTAACAATCCTCTTCTATTAGAGAATCTTCAAACTATCAAAAGTTTGATTTTATAAAATCTCCTTTTCAGAATCTTAGGTAAAGACTGTTGAAGCTCAATTGAGAACTAAAGGCTGATAGCAAGGAACTAAATATACTACAAAGAAGTACAAAGTATACAGGTACTTGATTTATATTTTATTAAAAGATAACCCCTATCAATGTTCATAAAGTAACACAATGCATATGAACAATAACAATATTTAGGAAAAGTTCCATGGAGCTCATGGTTTACGAATGATTCTCAAGTGTATTGTATTAAAAAATTAATTCTGCTTCTTCCGTGAAATTCGGTTTAATTATTAAAAGTGTGTTGTAGATATCATTCACAACACTATTGTTAGTGTCAGTTTATCTGCTACCTTTTTTGAACTAAAAACAATCTTTTCTAACACAAAAATATGCAGACGAGATGCAGTGCTGGCTTATCTATTCTGGGATGAAGCTTGCATTAGTGGACCTTAGTACACATACATATTTTTTTCTTGTTGCAAATAATGAAGATACATGAAAAGCAATGAACATTGCGATGAATATGAAAATGCGTGAAAAGTGATGAATAAAGCATCTTTAAGAGATCACTTGTAAAAAAGCAGCTGTGAGAAATTAACAAAGAGTAGCAAATAGTAAATGGAAACAAATAATGCAATAGTGCACTTTTAATATGAAAAAAATCCCATTGTTAATTCTCCACATAAAAAATCGAGAATCGAAACAGTGGCTGCACAATTATCATCGTTTGAACTCCACTTGTCATGCCAATAAATCCATAAGCTGAGGAATGCAAAATGCAAATGAATAGACATACAATTAAAATGACATATCAATGTTAACAATCAAACTCAAAAATTCCTGGGGGAGAATTAGAGTTTTCTTTCTATCATGAACGCTTGGATTTAAAAATTTAGGATTTATACAACAAGCATTACCATGATAACTAAATAAAAATAATGTATCAATATAATTACAGGTTCGTAAATTAAAAATTAAAAAATCAAGGCTATAAGTGAATAGGCACGAAATGCAAAGGTTCAGTTATGATTATAAATGATTTTGGATTTGCCGAATATTCTCTTCAAATGCTCTCAAAGGCATAGATGATGGGGGTTCGATCCTTCGATAATTTTGCTAGAAAAATTCATTCATGATGTTCAGGTAATGAAAACCTAAATTTGCACAACTTATTCTGATAACAATAATCTCAAGGGTCGCTCTGTGGCAGCTGTACCTGACTTCTTGCTCCTTTTTTGCCAAAACAATAGACTTGTAACATTATTGATAAATCGATTATAATCTGAAAGTTGTAAAACTACAGAACTTTTTAAACTATCAGTAAAAATCAAAATTAAAATATGAAATAAAGTCATTCTAAAAATACCTTCGCTTCGTAAATTCCGTCGAAAATGAAGCATGATTGTAAGTCCTAAGTCTCATTCACGTTCCCAAATACTGTGGCACCAGTGTGGCTCTAGACGGGAGAACAAAGATGCTAAGCATACCGAATTCATGTTTAAATTCTCAAAATTTGACAGATAAATCTTGCAATTCAAGTCTTCAAAACAAGCGAAAGGAATTTAAACTAACTTGTATTATTCCACATAACCAAAATTGAGCTGGACTATTTTCATAGATAAAATAAGCTGTTTTACCACAATCTCCAACCGCCCACACAAGTAACATGCCAATACTAAATACCTTGAATATATTAAAGAAATTCCAACAAAAATTTCTTTCTCACATCGCAATTTAAAAGAAAACGCCTTTTATTTAATTGTAAATTTCTCATATGATAACTTCTCAAGAATTTTGTGAGCCTGTTCCTGTTAGACAGATCGTGTATACAGAAACAATTTTTAGCTGAACCTCATCCCCGATGTAGAACGCCTTGAGCAATTCTGTTTTAGTTGAGGGAAACCCAGACATGCTTCGAAAAGTAAAGCAGTAAGACCAAGAGCTTCCACATATATTATATACTGAAAAAATGCACGAGAGATAGAAATTTTGGCAAATAAAAGCGAGACAGAACAGCAGTCCTGTTTTCTGAAAAATGTTCATCTTTCGGTTCTCCGTTTGTTGATAAGAAGTATTAAAAGTACCCCGCTCAATAAATAAGTAAGTATAGACGAAAATATAATGAAAGCAATTATTAGAATGAAATAACTTGAGAGATCATTCCATTGCCAAAAATGACTTATCAGTTGACCAGCTGAAAAAAAGGAATTTGCTTTTTTTTAATTTTTTTAATTGAAAGAATGCGGTCTTTTAAAAAAAGAAGCATTAAAAAAATTGATCAGACTAACAAAACATGATGATAAAATAAATTGGGGAAGACTATTCTTTAAACCGTAAGTCAAATAAAACCTAAATTCTATTCCATGTGCTAATATTGATTAATGGATGATTAACTCAAGATCCGAAGATTTATTTTTTCCATTTCACTGCATGTACATTACAAAATACTAAAAGTTTTTTGCACATAAATGGATCAGTAAAGAGACGGTGTTCAAGACCAATGTTGATATTAAGTGAGGAAGCCAGTTATGTTGTTAATTCGATAAAAATTAAAGCAAATTCCAAGATACAAATCAATTAAGGAAGCATAATTATTTTATCATGTCAATAGAATTTATAAAAATACTCCAAACGGAGGCACGCTGCGCTTTATATACATGTTTTCGATTTGTTCGCACTGATATTTCCAACATTAATATCATTGATATCAGCATTACTACGCTTTGAGTAACAAGTGCCAATTCAAATCGCTTGCCAAACCTAGAAAAGAAAACAAGAAATAGCAAGCCTGCGCGTTCAATGATCTGTCAAAGACAAAGAGACGCCTGCAGCACATCAAATAGAGTTGATTCCTGATGAATACATAATAAAATCATGAATAATACCGATTTCAGTTTGTGATTGCCAAAAATTGAATTATTCCTTTCGTGATCAGTTAAAGCTGTTGAATGATTACGATAATTCGAAAGATATAATTAACTGATTTGAAGCATAAAAAAACCCTATTTTTACTAACCAAAACATAATTCGAAGTATATTCGCTATTAGCAGTGTCAAGCAGACAAACAATGAAAATCCACTAGCATCTTCTCGTTCATAAATTTTTTTGTACTGGAATACATATGCCAGTGAACCGCCAAATATTATGAAACCCTTACTGATGACGGTTAGAGATATAACAAACATTTTTTCCAATGGGATAAGATCCATCCCCGACCTGAATAATTTGAACGACTAATAGTTTGAATGATATTGCAATATGAGAAAATAATGAATAATTATTTTTCTTTAAATAAAGAAGAGCAAAATGCGCCTTTGAATAAAGTGCCGAAGTAACTGTAAAAAAAAGTTAAAACAAGTTTTGGAAAATGCACTATATATATATAAGAAGAGCTCGGATCATTTGAATTGATAAAAGAGGAAATAGATGAGAAAATAGATAAATAAATAAATAGGTAAATGATATGGATGAGTATTTGAATCTAAATTACAGAGAAAGAATAGACGAAGCAATCCAGAATCAGCCCAAGATGGTACAGATGAATTTAATAATTGAATTTTCTATCACTTCTATTCATATTTTCCTGAAATTTCATTCTCTTTCTGAACATTCAAAAAAAATGAGAAAATTTGTGCTATGAAATACATAATTGCTAAGACAATAACTTTCATCAAAATAATAGTAATGATAAATGATAGGAACATACTCTCTTTTTTTTCTTTTCTACAGTCAATTTTTGATGTATTTACCGAGCGCTAGAAAATACTGTTGTTGGAAATAGTTGTATTGTTTCTAAACTGACAATATATATATAAAAAAGTAATCGATAATGAAAAAACTGCTCTAATCCGAATCCTTCTGATATTATCTTGATGTGTTATAGGTGACCAAATACGAGATCATCACGAATATTCAGTAAATATTTCTTATTGCTGATATATAATTTTGCAATGAGTGATTCATTTCAAATAATAATAAAATAAAATAAAGGAAAAAACGCAAAAAACAAACTTTTCAATGACGAACATTTCCTGATTGTCCAGCGAACAAACTATTGCAGCTATAGTTGACGCTTAACTGCTTCCTATATAGATGACAAAATTACTATTTTTGAAGTTTCAAAACTCTTCAATGCAGACCGACTCACAGTACTAAAAAAATAGTCTTTGGTACTTGCGCCAAATGTTCCACAATTTGAAATTTCTATCACTTCAATTCATATTTTCTTGAAATTCCATTCTCTTTCTAAACATCAAAAAATGAGAAAATTTGTGCTATGAAATACATATCTGCTAGAGCAATAACTTTCATCAAAATAATAGTGATAAATGATAGGAATCGATCGATCGATCCCTTCGTTAATTATATCCTCAGAACATGTCTGAGAATTTTTATTCTCATTATTATTTTCTTTTTTTTCTTTGCTACAGTCTATTTTTAATGTGTTTCCGAGCGCTAGAAAATACTGTTGCTGGAAATAGTTGTATTGTTTATATGTAACAGATAAGAATGTGCTATCGATCAAATTTTGAATGGAATTGAGGAAACTTGAGATAAGCGAAGAAGTTAAAAAATACTGTAGTTGTAAATAAAACATATCAAAACAATCAACAATTCAGAGATGATTGAATTCATCTCATACTTTTCACTTTCGTTCATTGTTCTCTTTTATAGCTCTATTTCCTAATATATTAATCATAAAACTAAAAGAGCCAAGATAATCATTTCCTGATTGGCTGGCTATAAAAGAATATTGTCTCTCAATTGATGATATAACAGGAATTAATGATGCTCCGAATTTTTTTGGGATATGTTACTTTCAAAAACGTTAAATGTGTTCTATATAATAAGACAAAGGTTTAAAAATAAAACTCTATCCGTATAAATTGAAAAAAAAGTGATTTAAATGAAATACATTTGAAAATTGAAAAACCATTCTTTCTCCCACTTAACTATGAACAGGAAAGAGAAAATCTTTTTTAGAGAAGCATATAATCAAACTAAATTTTCTATTCAACCACAAATAGTTCCTATCAGTTTTCATCTATACAGTCGACACATAATTAACAAGTCTTTTGAACGACGTATCTTGGAGATATTAATCAATTTAATGAGTAATTTTTTCTACGTCACCTATAACTGCATCACTTTCTTTTTCAAATCCTATCTACTCCTCAGATGGATATCTTCCAAAGCAATGTCCCTTGTAAGCAGTAAGCATCAGTTGTATAATAATAAGCTGTGAAAGATTTTGAGTAAATAAGAATATACACCTTCAAGTTTGATTAAAGGTAACTCTAAGAATATTTTGATTAATAGAAAAACATTGAATTTAGAGATCAAATAGTGAAATTTCACTCCCGATTTTAGCTTTTTGAAAGCTTTGTAAGCAATAATTTTGATATTCAATATTTTTCCTTAACTTCTTCACATGAACAACTTGATATTCAGCTGCTTTTCATTTGTTATGCATATTTCTAAATCATTATTGTCTGCTTAATAAAAGAAACAACAAACATTAACTTTGTGAAATAAAAAAATCAGATGAGAAAGTAAAAATAATATTTCTGACGGATAAATCTGCTGGAGATTAAGGTGACCATATGAAAATTGTTCATATAATAACAATACTATTATGCAATCATCCATATCTGCATTGTTTACATAAACTAATCACCGGAGCGTTATTTCACCAGTTCATTTTTAAGGAAATAACTATATGATATCAAAGCTCACAATAATTTCTTATTAGATGATTGAAATTCATTACAAATTTAATAGCAGATTCATGTTTATGAAAATGACTCCATTATTACTACACCAATTAATGTACAATATTCAAGTTAAATATATCGTATACATAAGGGTGTAATTACTTAATGTTAATTACTCATTGCTTTTTCTATCGGTAATTATTTAAAAGGAAGAGGAAGATCTGGAAAAGTAGATATTATGTTACTGACGAATTATACTTCTTGTTAGGTAATTTCCATGATATTCTCTCATTAGTAAACACTTTACGATTAACAGAACATCTAATCGCGCAGCTCACAGCAGCTTTTGATGATGGTGTGAACTTAAGACATATTAGTTATAAAGTTACATTATAAAGTTACATTGTAAAGTACATTGTAAAGTTTACTAATGAAAGAATATCATTAACATCAATACCGCCTGAGAACTGGGAACCGAAGACTCACATCATCGATAAAATGAGAAGCAAAGAATAATCGATAGATAAAAGCGCAATAATTTTGCCATATAGGTTCTTCAACACTTAATATCGCACTATCCGTCAACACCCTTTTTCCACAATCTCAATGTTACTTATCTTCTTTGGAAGTGCTTTTTGAATTTTGAATGTTAAACTTATATAACGAATAAGCTTACATTTAAAAAATTCTACTATTTTTGTTTCCTGTTCATTATCACAAAACTGTTAGAACCATTAATAACTTTAGCCCATGACTCGACCGTATACAAAATGTGCATATTGTACGCATATATCAATTCCCTACTTGGAGAGAAGAGAAGCTTTCGCACCAAAAAATGTTAGTAATCAAAACTCGAGGAATTGCTAACGATGTAATCGATAGAAAACTATAAGAAAACTTTAAAATTTTCAGAAAGAGAAGTACAACAAATTATGCAATTGAGGCAACAGAATGCCATCAAGAAATGCACTTTTGTTAATAGCATCATGAAGAGATAAACGCTTTATTTCACTTCTTCTGAGACACCAAAACACATTCATACCTTGTGGGTGGACAAGAAGCTATATTAATGCAACAAAGATATCAACGAATCATTGCCAATATATATATATATATATATATATGTTAGAAATGATGTATGCCACAAAGAAATACGGCTTTTGAGTGTTTAATTTTTCAGATAATAAAATTCTTATCAGATTTTCTTTAAATTTCAAAAAGTTGATCTGGACAAGTTCCATCAGTTTTATCTAAAATCGACTTGCTACCACACAAACAAGAAACTTATGTCAAAAGCGACTTATCGAATATAATTTTAACTATATATATATAAATATATATATAAAGAACAGGTATAAATTCATGAAATTTTGGGAATAAGAACAGTCTTGATATACTTTTCAACTGATCACAGAAAGTGACTGGAAACTCATTCCCTAATAAAATAGCATCATGGATTAAAAAGTGATATCAAAACAAAAATGAGAAATTTATGTTCAAAATGAAAACAAACAAAAAAACCATTATCAACAAAACAGAAACGATTTGATCGATTTAGTCGAAATCGAAAAATTCAAAAATTCGAATTCTGAAACGACCGAACTCATGACCAAAATGTAAATACAAAGTAAGACAGAAGAATAAATTCCAGCGTTAAAACTGAATAATAAAAAGAAAGAAAATATTATATTTGCCTAAATTCCAAGGCAATAAATTATAGACCCATACGACCAAATCAATTCAGGAAAATTTAACAGCCAAATTGTTTGTAAGAGTAGATAGTAACAATAAGTTAAAACAAAACTTTAAAATTCATAACTTCAAATTAGTGAAATATATGTAATCATGGTGACACCTGCACTCGATGTGGCGGCCTCACAATCAATTTTCCACTCTGAAAAAATTGATTCCTATAAACTTTAAAAAAACTAGAGTTAGCGAACCATACATATAAAAATAACAGTGAAGAATCTGCTACGCAAAAATTCCTTTACTTTGTATTCTACAAAAAAAAGGATATTTTCTAATTCAAATCAACCACATTACTAATAATATGAAAAGTTTTAGCAATACCAAGAAGCTGGAATTATCCGTTGTTTAAAATAAAATATCCACCAAAATAAAATTTCTACTCCAGCATCAAAAAACTGCGTGCTCTATACGAAATAGTCTCTATCAAAAAAAGCAAAATCTACATCATTTAAGATATTATAAAGCTGAACAAAGAAAAATTAAATCTGTTATAGCAAAAGCATACGTCATCACAGCTAAGACTGAAGTCTGCCAGTACCGAACGACAGCGTGAAGCAATGCTGAAATGAATATAGCAATAATAAATATGCAAAGGTAAAACTTATGAGTACCAACAATAAATGCATGATTCTGACCAAAATCCAGCCAACAATCCGAATATAACTTATAATTACAATTCATATGATTCAAATGTTATTATATATATATATCATGCTTGATATAGAATGAATTTCAAAAAAGTATGGCGTATTGTTCGAAACGAATTAAAAAGTATCATCTGAAATGAAGAACCAAATATGTTAAGCACATTTCAAGAAAATAAAATATACAGTCTAAAAGATACCGGAATTTTCTTAAGTTACTATACTGAAACAATGTGTTGAGTCAGCTGAATAATATCTCAGACAAGAATCAAATGCAAGACTACTACGACCACAATGTAGTCCCTTGAACTGTCGAACTCTCCTCTTCCTCTTCGCTCAATCATTTTTCATTCCACTTCATCCATGATTCCACAGGAACACATTAAATCACTCTCTGGTTTAAAATACGAAAAAAAGAACTTTATATACAAAACATTCAGGAATTGAACTGCAGTTAATCTCGTGCTCAACAAAATTTACATGTTCATTTTAACTTTATCTATTTACATATTTTGCTCTTACTTCACTCATTTCTGTATATTTTTGCATTTATAGTTTTTTAAGAGCAAAGGCATTTGGTAATTGATACCGAAACCATTACAAGTGTATAGAAGCAAAAAAAATAAGAGTAAAACATGTAACTGAAGTGAGGTTAATATCCTACTGAACAAAAGTTACTTGTTCATTTCTAAGGAAATTTTATGAAAAGCAGAATCTAAGCAATACGTAAGAAAAATTTCTTGATAATAAGTATACTCAGTGCACTCAATAATTCTACTGTAGCAAGCAAATCTTGTAGAATAACATATAAAACCGTTTTATTGAAGAACAAAGCTGAAAGTCCAAAACTAAGAATTTGAGAAAATTTGCAAAAGTCGCAAATCCATTTAAAAAAACTAAAATACTGAAGAACAAAATGCTATGACATAGACAAAGAATCAACATGATTGATGTCACCATACTTGTTCATTCAAGAAGTGATTTGGATAAATATTTACAATATATTGAATAGTTACACGTTATTTGAACGTGATTCACATAACCTGTACCATATGATTGTCCCATTACTCTATTTGATTCCAACATGATCCACGCTGCGCTGCGGCAGTCTACAACAATGAGAAACATCTCTTCTGGTATCCATAGGATATGTCATAAACAAAGTAGGTCACGGAAGTATGCAAAATACTGACTGTTTAGATATCTAAACAGTTCACGCACTGTATGAAATCAAGTAAAACCAACTTACATGCTTGGTGCAACTGCGCGGTTATGTATTCCGATAAAGCTAAACAGAAATAAGAGTGAAGGCACGCAAGCCGAAAAGACAAGATGTTTTTGCAATGATTCAACCAAAGTCACCTAGAAAACTCTGGAATTTGCAAAGCAACTGTCTACAAAAAATAAATGCAAAAATTGAAATAGGAAATCACATGGAATTAAAAAATGAAAGTAACACGCACAGTACGTATGGAGGGATCTTTCAGCCAGAAGTAGGCGCTCCACAATGTACATCCAAATGCGACTAATAACACCACTGAAATACACATAAATAATCAAGAAAAACTCTGGAAGATGTGATGATCCATGAATGTACAATTTTTGCAGTCTACTAGATATTAGAGTGGAAGATTTTGGAGTCCTATCTGAATCCTAATCAGCTCTTAAAAATAAGATATTTCTTTTCATGAAAATCGTTCGTAGCAACAATGGTATAATTTGCTAATATGTGAAGTTTAAACGGAATAATCTGATGACTTTATTAACAAGCCTACTAATAACAGCATAAGGCATTCACCAGCAGATTACATCCTGTGATAGCCACTAACAGATTACATCCTGTGATCACTCAGGTCTTCAAATTGTATTACTTGCAAGAAAAATGTAAAGTAAACGAACACGTGTCTGGGCCACCTAATGAAAATACAAAAACAACTCACACCGCCACCTTGTTGCAGCTGGCTGCATACTCTGAATTACTTCCGTTAGACGTCTTTCAAAGTAACGCAGATCTGAAAAACACTTTTGCATATAAAAAAGATAATTTAATTTTACAGACAAATAGGTGAGCTAAAATTAGGTGAGCTAAAATATCGACAAGTAGCAAACTTTCTGAACCCCAAGATAAATTTCGAACCTTTCCATTTGATCAAATTCTACGATATGTCCTAATTCGGAGCAAATGAAAAGCAAGATACCTTCACAGGCTGCAGAAGTCTCATCCATGACCTGGCCAACGTACTCCTTGTTTCTACATTAGTCTAATTTGATAGCTCGATTGGTAGAATATAAGCTGGAAATTGATGATTTAAATCCAAATACATCAAATTTAAAGCTCGGGATTGGAAATCTTACGTCTGATGAGATTATTCAGAAATTTACAGCTGATGTCACAAACTACAAGATTTGAAGTACAAGTACTTCAAATAAGCTCTATCTCACTTATATCACCTAATTATGAGGAACCAATTCCGCAAAGTGTCCACATATTCATGATGATTGTAACTTTGAAAACCCAACAAATCAACAAGCCATACATCATTTCCTTCACCATATCCGTACCAATACACCCTGGGAATGTGTATCAGATCTGGAACATAAATTGCGAGAAAACAGAGCTAAATGAACGGAGTCCGCAATTTCGGTACTGGTTGGAAGTTTAACGGGTAAGTTGTAATAGCTATGGTGTAGCAGTGATAGTAGGTTATCATCCGAAATTAATGACAATATATAAGGATGTCACATGGAGTGAATCGGAAAAAGACCGGAAGATTATGGTATTTTCTGCTTCGAGAAATGTGTAACGGGGATACTTAGTCCTGGAAACTTTTATCTTCTGTAGCAACGATCAGTGATAAGATATTTGAGTCGCATTTTTCAATTTTTATTAACTGACAAGCTTCTCTGATGCCTTTTTCGACTTTTATTAACTGACAACGTTTCTTCGATGTTTTTTTCGACTTTTATTAGCTGACAACGATTCTTGGAGTCGTCATCATTTCAGCTGGATTGATTGCAATTGATGAGTTGCTTTTGTTTGTTAGTTAAATTTACTGCTGGATAATTAATAAGGAAAGTTTTAGTTATACTGGCTAGGATGTAGGGACTTCATATGAGGAAGCTGTAATGATTGTGTTTTCTTGGAATGAGTTGTCTGTTGTGGGATGTCATTATCATTACGTCTAAAAGAGTCTTTCTACAAATTTCTTTCGCACCCATTTCTCCTTTAGCAGATCCACTACTTCTAATTTAATTAGTTTCAATACCCTACCTGTTTGCCTCTTAATTTGCCTTCATGGAGCTTTTGTGCTCTCTCATTAGAAGTCATAAACTATTAGAGTGCAGTGGAAGTCACTTCTTCGGGTTTTTTGCAGATTTTCAATACTTAACAGCCTTTGCAGGCAACTTCTGGGAATGGACTCATCGTGTCAGAAACGCTTGACGAAAGAATACCAACAGCTCACACTCGAACCACCAGCTGGTGTCCACATAAAAGATGAATCAACACATGATTTGCGACTTTGGACCGTTTATGTTGACGGTGCTCCGAATACACTTTACGCTGGTGAAAAGTTCACACTAAGAGTAATTTTCCTTTTCTTAAGTTAGCCATTAAGCCATGGATGTTTGTCCTACAACAGACATATCAACATCGTCGGGTTTTTTGCTTCTGTATTAATTGATGACACAGCTGTTCACGATTTTCGATAATGTTGCACTTTTCGATTCAAGCCATATCCTCAAAAAGTTATTGGGTTATTCCTCCGAAAACATTAACTTTTCCTTTTCTGAAGGAAAAAAAGAAAGAAAAGAGGATGATTGCATAGTGAGTGTTTCTTATGAATTTTTCGAGAATTCAAAGGGAAATTTAAAAAACTGCTCGGTAACAATATGACGAAGTTATGCTGTTGAAGAGTAGTCACATGACTGACCAGTGACACAATATCTTATTGATTTGTGCGAAACTTCTGGGACATTGTTAATAATTCTTGGCAATTCCTTAGAGATGTATAAGTATTAATTTTTTGCAAATGTAATTCCGGAATGCTAGGAGTTCCATTGCCTGTAATCAGCTTCAGCTTCGTTTTGGGACGTGAAATCTTGTCTGAAAGATTCGTAGATTTTATCTACCCATCAGTAATGGAGAATAAAGTCTGAGGTGCGTTGTTTGGTGTCTTGACACACTGAGATCAATTACAAATGAAGAGTTAGAGTGAAGTAATAATCAGTATTTGTAAATGAATTGTTGCAGAAGTTTCCTTCTACCTTGTTTTCAACGATACTTTTCTGTTTTTCTTTTTCAGTTTCGTTTCCCGGATGAGTATCCTTTTTCTTCACCCGAAGTTATTTTCATTGGTGATAATATCCCCATTCATCCGCATGTATATTCCAATGGTCACATTTGTTTGTCGATTCTCAGCGATGACTGGACTCCTGCACTTTCTGTGCAGGCTATCTGTCTCTCTGTGCTATCCATGCTTTCTTCGTGCAAGGAGAAAAAACGACCACCAGACAATGCTGTCTATGTGCGCACCTGTAGTAAAAGTCCAAATAACACACGGTGGTGGTTCCATGGTAAATTTTTATCGTGATTATTTCATCATTATTGTTTAACAACATTTTTGCTTTAATGGTTGGTTTTTTTCATAAATAATTTTATTTAAATTAATTCAAAATATTGTACACTTAAAGGCGGCGATTGCTGTAATCAAGTCTTTATATAACAGATAAAAAAATTCAAAATGTTTTGCAGGATTTTTAAAAATTTCATTTTGTTGTATTCAGTGATTACTTTGAGTTGGTGATCATCGATATCTATACATTCGATACTGATGATCATTGTCATATACAGATTAGATAATTTACATGACATTTTCTTGATTTGGTTAAAACTTTTGAGAATAAGTCCTGTTCGCAAACCTTGCAGTGCTGATAAAGTCTTATAGGATTTTTATTTTAATTCTTTTACTTTTTTTACATTTCAGATGATACAGTGTGACAAGTATTTATAGACTCCGAAAATATAGAGCTGATTTCATCCTAAACATTTCCATGGGATACAACAGTTATTTCAGTTATATTCATCTTGTTTTCTATACTTTCGATTATATTTTTGTCAAGCTTTAGAACATTGAATGTTTTTGCAGTGTATGCATTCTCAAAAATCGTTTTACCATTCCACCAAAACAACTGTTCATCATAGCGATCTTTTATATTTTAGAAATTTCAACGTTAAAAAGCTTCAGCTGAAAGGAATGTGTGTTTCCAGGTGCGATCTGTGTGTATGTGGGGTTTTAAACGAGTTATAGAATATTTATAGAACATTTCTAATTTTGATTGATTTTTTATGCTGCTTTCTATGTTTTTCAAAGCAATTTTTGGAAGTTCATGTAGCAGTATATAACTGTACAAGAATTCTTGTTTCTTGTTTTCAAATATCAGAATATAACATACTTTGATGAATTTTTTCTGTAAAATTTTTTATAAAGGCATAATTAAAAATCGATTGCAATGGACGGAAAGTTACTAGCACTTACAATACTAAAGTTAGAACGTCATATTTCGAAAACAAATAAGTCTTTATTAGCTTGCATGGCTATGCGTGATATTAGAAGATAATCTGTGTGTTTTAGACTTTCAGACCTAGTGTTTCTTGTAAAGCTTCAAAAGCTTCCCTTCTCACAATTTTTTTATTTTTAGCGGCTGATTTTTTTTTGTTATTGAAAAGTCTTATTTTAATAAATTCGAAAAGCAGTGCATCTGTGTTCGAATGTACATATCTTCCTTGTCTTTTTCACTTTTTAAGAGCAGTAATTGTTGCCATCAAGTTGTGTAGGTACTAATAACAAAAATGCAGACATGGTTTGCAACAGCTTTTTAAAAAACTTCATTATATTCAGTGATGATGATCATCAGCATGCGGTTGTACATGCGGTTAGTAACATTAAAAACACCTGAATGGAGATTAAAAAGCTCGTTCGATCTCGTCGGTCAAAGTAGGTTTGGTTTTGGTTTAATTCTCTTAGGTGCTTTTGGTTTAGTTCTGCTAGGCTAAGATTTAAATTCCATACCATGATAGCGTTTGCTTAAGAAATATCTTAGAAGAGATATGCATGTTGTCGCATTCATCATCACTTATCGTGTATTCGTCTTTAATATAGATCAATTTATCATCATTTTTCAGGTGTTTTTATGTATTTTGTCTATTTTCATTTATCTAGAATCAAAAAGTGCTTTCTCTCGTCATGTGGGAGATTTATTCAGTGGTGATGCTAAACACTATTTGAAATATGGCCAAGAGATTTAACCGTGAGATTGCGCTTGAGGTTTGTATAATAGAGCTTGGATTAGCTTGTCAAAATAATTGATTTTTAATAGTGATAACTGTATTTGGTCAGTTTTTCCATCGTTTTCTATTGCTATCATTGTTGTACTCAGTATTGAGCTATCTTGTGTTGTAGGAATTTGTATTAAATAAAATTTTTGGTAGTCATTTTTTTTCGTTTTATGGTTTTTTTAGCGATTGATTACTAATGGTTTTCATTGAATTGAATAATATTAGAACAGCTGTTATTAAACAGAATGGAGAATCTGGAATCTTGAATTTTCTACTGTTGGTTTTTATGTTTTTGTCACGTTATTGATCGAAGTTCGAATAAGCATGGAAGAAGGAAGGAATCCAAATGAAGACATTTTTAAGGAACTGTTTGGTGGAAATAATACGCTGCTTGGTCATTATTCTACACTTTTCCTACTACCGAGTGAATTTGATTATGGTATCTGGACACATTGGCAGACTACTATTAACGTGTTTTTCGTTTCTAAAGTGAATCCATTATCGCACTTTTGTAGTGATAACGGTACTGTTACCATAACAGGAATCTTACATGAAATTTGATGGACCTCAGGAATACTTTAATTTGAGGATTATCTGATGAATATTATATCTAATGAGAGGATTACGCTTTCATTTTTCAACTTGGGATTTAAGCAAGCGTTATGAATTATTTTTCTTTCTAATGAGATTTTTGAAATATTTATGAAACATGCGGCTGATATGACTGCATTAGTGTAATTATTACGATGATTGGCTTTCACCGAAGAACCTCTGTTTCTGTGTATCTCTTATCAAATCGTTGACCACTCTTATCAAATCGTTCACCTATAGTATCTGATTTTAAATTTGTTTCAGTCACAGGGCTTTTTGGGCTTCAGATTCTCCCTTTAAATGGAACTTTCAATTGCACTGCTAAATCTTCAATTTTGCTGTATAAAAATGAACGATCAATGGTGTAAAAGTAACGTTGACATTTTACTGTCGTATCGATGTTATGTTTTCAATAATCAATTTTTATTTATTTCCACCGAATAAAGAAGAAATTATCACAATATGTGTAAGGATCTCCTTTTCTGTAGTAAGACAGGTAATTATAATTTTTATGTCTCCGTGTCTTTTAAACACGTTAACAATCACGGGAAAAATTGCATTCCAACTTTTAACGATAGTCTCAATGCTATAGTCAAAGTCGGAGTTAAAATTGGTTGCGAAGATCTTGTTTTCTGGTAAATACATTTTATATCTATAAATGTTAATTTATACAGTGTCTAATATAAATAAGAAGATATCATCTAACGAAGTAATGTGATGTGACTTATGAGGTGTTCATGAAAAGAGAAAATGTCCAAAATATTTGCTGCCCCAACATTTTTTCTATTACCTTTCCTTATTCGCTAATAATTGATACATTTTTAATATCTAATTCATTTAGCAATGTTTCTTTCATCATAAATTCTCTTGTTCCTTTATTCGTTTAAAATTCATGTTGTAATTACTGTAATTTAATTACTTAAAAAATACTTATATGAAACTGATTCTACTGGAATTTTGCTATTGACTAATCACTCAAAATTTTTCCACAACATTCATGCAAATGACATTTGAATAATAAATTAAAGTATTTTCAAAAATCTACCTCAATTGTGACAGACTACAATAAATTCAAAATAATTCATTATATGAATTCAACTTCTTCATTGTTTATTCAACAATAGCACTGCGATTTATCTTTTGATATAAGCACAATATTGAATAAACAATGAAAAAGTTGAATTCATATCAGTGCAATTTTCCAAATAAATATATTTATGAGAAATATATGCAGTATATTATCAGTTGAAATGATTTAGAAAATAGGTTTGCTTGAACATCAATATTTCAATTAGTAATTTTTATGGATTTCTTGTTCCAGTGTCTACCAGTCGAATTCAACTGAAAACCCTGAAATATTGATTGAGACCACGCGGTTACTTATACTAAATGGACTGAATTAAGTTTTGAAATACAATTGTTGATATTGCAAATTTATTATGTGAAAGTATTTGTGATCTTGAATATTTGAATGCCAATTTTATAAAAGCAGAAATTGCTCTCAGAAATTTTGACCTCAACTAAGGAGAATTTCAAAGTGAGCATTTAAATGTCCGAAAGTTGGATTTGTATAATTAAAATTGTCTATTTACGAGGTTTAGAGCATACTGATATGAGAGTGAGATCGCTAAACTTAAACATAATTCGAGAATC